>JAJEJO010000435.1:530293-584085 GCA_020662805.1 Glaucomys volans | reverse complement strand
TGAACAGACACTTTACAGAGGAAGATCTACAAGTAATCAACAGATTTATGAAAAAATGTTCAACTTCCCTCGTTATAAGGGAAATGCAAATCAAAGCCACCTTAAGATTTCATCTTACCCCAATTAGAATGTCTTTTATTAAGAAAACAGGCAACAACAGGTGTTGGCGAGGATGTGGGCCAAGGGGTCCACTCATACATTGCTGGTGGGAGTGCAAGTTGGTGCAGCCACTCTGGAAAGCAGTGTGGAGGTTCCTTAGAAAACTTGGAATGGATCACCATTTGACCCTGCTATCCCACTCCTTGGCCTATACCCAAAGGACTTAAAATCAGATTACTACAGTGATGCAGCCACATCAATGTTCATAGCTGCTCAATTCACAATAGCTAGATTGTGGAACCAACCGAGATGCCCTTCAATAGATGAATGGATAAGGAAACTGTGGTATATATACACAATGGAATATTACTCAGCCATAAAGAAGAATAAAATTATGGCATTTGTAGGTAAATGGATGATGTTGGAGACTGTTATGCTAAGTGAGATTAGCCAATCCCGAAAATCCAAAGGCCGAATGGTCTCTCTGATAAGTGAATGATGATGCTTAATGTGGGGTGGAATGATGACAAGAATGGAGAAAGGATAGAGAGCATAGAGGGAAGGGAGGGGTGGGATTGAGGTTGGGGGGTAAGAATAATAATAGGATATGTGACAGACATCATTGCCCCGTGTACATGTATGAATGCACAGATGGTGTGACTCTACTTTGTGTACAACCAGATAAACCATTGCTGTACTCCATTTGTGTTCAATGAATCAAAAAATTAAATTCAAAAGATTTAAAAAAATGATTAAATAAAAAAGCATTCAAGTAATCAACTGAATAAATAAATGAATAAATAGTCTTTTGTAGAGAACAAAAATAAAATTTTATTTGTTCTTTTTAGATATACATGACAGTAGAGTGTATTTTGGCATATTATACTTACATCCAGTAGAACTTCCCATCCTTGTGATTGTACATAATGTGGAGTTACACTGGTTGTGTATTCACTTATGAACATAAGCACGTTATGTCCGATTCATTCTGCTGCCTTTGCTATTCCCATTCTCCTTCCCTTCCGTTCATTCACCTTTGTCTGATCCAATGAATTTCTGTCTAAACCGTCCCCCCACACACACACTTATTGTGTGTTAGCTTCCACATATAAGAGAGAACATTTGGTCTTTGGTTTTTTGGGATTGGCTTATTTCACTAAACATCCATTTACCATCAAATGCCATATTTCATTATTCTTTATAGTAGAGTAATATTCCCTGTGTATATGTATCACATATTCTTTATCCATTCCTCTGTTGAATGGCACCTAGGTTGGTAGCATAGTTTAGTGAATTGAGCTGATGTAAATGTTGATGTGGCCGTGTCACTATAGTATGCTGATTTTAAGTCCTTTGGGTATATGTCAGGGAGTGAGATATCTGGGTCAAATGGTGGTTCTATTCCAACTTTTCTGAGGAATCTTCATGCTACTTTCCAGAGTGGTTGTACCAATTTGCAGTCTCCACATCCTCACCAACATTTATTGTTATTTGTATTCTTAATAATTGCCATTCTGAGTGGAGTGAGATGGAAAATTATGAGGGCTATATGATTTTGATGTAAGTTCTTTCTATCCCTAGTTTCTTGAGTGTTTTTATCATTAATAAGTATTATTGATAAAAAATTAATATTTTATGGAAAAATCTTCAAATCTCTTGCCGTGACCATGATTTTTTTTTATCATTAATTCTTTTTATGTGGGGAATTGCATTTATTGTTTGCATGGGTAAAACCATCCTTCCATCCCTAGATTGAAAGCAGCATGGTCATGAGGTGCAATCTTCTTAATATATTGTTGAATATGATTTGCTAATAATTTGTTGACGATTTTTTTGCATTCAAATTCGTTAGGGGTATTGGTCTGTAGTTTTTATTCCTGTCATGTATTCTTATCTGATTTTGGTATTAAGGTGATAATTGCTTCCTACAATGAATTGGGAAGTATCCTACTTCTTTCTGTTTTATGGCATAATATATGAGCATTGGCATTAGTTTTTCTTTAAAGGTTTGGTAGAATTCAGTTGAGAATTCATCTGATTCTGGACTTTTGTTTGTTGGAAGACTTGTTATTACTGCTTCTATCTTGCTGTTTATTATTGGACTGTTTAAGTTTTCCATATCTTCTTGGTTAATTAGGTAGGTTATATATGTCTAGAAATGTGTCCTTTTAATTTAGATTTCCTCTTACTTGAAATATGTTTTCAAAATAACCGGTAATGATCTTTTGCATTTCTGTGATGTCTCTGGTGATGTTTCTTTTTTCGTTTCTACTAATTTGGGTCCTCCCCTCCCCCTCCATGTTTTAAGGTGGTAACTTGTATATGTCTAGAAATGTGTCGTTTTAATTTAGATTTCCTCATAATTGAAATATGTTTTCAAAATAACCGGTAATGATCCTTTGTATTTCTGTGATGTCTCTGGTTTCTTTTTTCATTTCTACTAATTGGGTCTTCCGCTCCCCCTCCATTTTTTAAGGTGGTTTTGCTAACGGTTCATTAATCTTGTTTATCCTCTCAAAGAACCAACTTTTCATTGCTCTTTTGTATTTTTTTTTTTTTTTAGTTATTTTCGTGTGTGTGTGTGTGTGTGTGTGGTGTGCTGGGGATTGAACCCAGGGCCTTGTGCTTGTGAGACAAACACTCTACCAACTGGGATATGTCCCCAGCCCCTAGGTTCTTTATTTCATTGACTTTGGTTCTGATCTGAATTATTTCTTCCCTTCTACTGGTTATGTAATTGCTTTGTTCTTTTTTTTCTAGGGCCATGAGATGCATTATTTGGTCATTTATTTGGGGTCTTTCTGATTTTCATAAGTATAAAAGTTGCCTTTTTGGATCTGACTTCATAGTATTCCAGAGGTTCTGGTTTATTGTATTACTACACTTGTTTGATTCTAAGAGTTTTAAAAATTTCTCCGCTGATTACTTCTATCACCCCTTCATCATCAGAAGTGTATTGTTCAATCATCATGCGTTTATATAGTTTCTGTAGGGTTTATATGTCTTTGTATATTTTCTAATTTCATTTCATCATAATCTGATAAGATACAAGGAACTATACTGATTTTTTTTTCTAAGAGTTTCTTGTTCAATGTTTAGTTTCTACCTAAACATTGGTCTGTTTCTTTAGAGAAGATTCCTTGAGCAGCTGAAAAGAAAGTGCATGTCACTCTTATTAAAGTATTTTATACTTTATATAAATACAGATATTTTATAGGTACTTATTTTAACAGATATAAATGTCTTTTAAGTCCATTTGATTTTATTACTTCGGGAGTATAAAGAGTCTTTACTGAGTTTATGTCTGGATAACTTATCTATTGGTGAAAGGTGTGTTGAATTACCCAGGATTATTTTAAGGAGGTTTATCTGAGTTTTTAAGTTGAGTAGTGTCTGTTTCATGTAATTAGATGCACCAGCATTTTGGACATAAATATTTACCTTTGTGCTATTTTCTCATTAAATTATTTTTCTTACCTGTATGAAGTGACTGTTTTTGTATCTTGTGATTAATTTTGGCTTGAATTAATAGATTAGTTAATCACATTACTTCAAGCCAAGTTGAATTTTGGCTTGAAGTCTGCTTTGTCTGATATGGTAGTAACCTTCTGCTTATTTTGGGGCACCATTTGCATGGTATATCAATTTACGTTCCTTCACTTTTAACCTTGGACTATCTTTGCATATAAGACAATATATAGTTGAGCCTTTTTTACTCCATTCTTCCTGCCTATTTCTCTTAATTGGTAATCGAGACCATTTAAATTCATTGTGATTATAGAGAGATGTTTATTAATTATTGTCATGTTGATATATTTCAAATGTTTAATTTGTTCCTGATTCTCATTTGCTTAACTGTTTTTCAAGTGAATTTGTCATTTGTGATCTCTGGAGCTTTTGATTTCCTCTGTGTGAAGTATTGCTTTAAGTATATTCTGTAGTACCAGCTTAGTAATCATGAATTCTTTTAGTTTCTGTTTAAGTTGGAATGCTTTTATTTCTTATTCAATTCTGAAGGACAGCTTTGCTCAGTATAGTAATCTTTATTGAAAGTTATTTTCTTTCAGGACTTAGAACACAAGCCCTCCTGGATTTTAGAGTTTGTGTTAAGAAATCACAAGTAATTTTGATTGGTTTGCCTTTTAGTGTGTTTTTCTCTTGAGACTTTTAACATTCCAACCTTGTTTCTTATAGTAGGCATTTGAGTTTCATATATTATGAAGTTCTTTCTTGATCTTATCTATTTGATATTCTGAATGTCTCCTATAGCTGAATGTCTATCTCATTTTCCAGGTTTGGAAAATTTCTGTTATTTACCTAAAGAGATCATCCTTGTCATTGGCCTGTGTCTTGCAACCTTCTTCATCCCAGTGTTTCTTAGATTTGGTCTTTTAATGTTGTCCCAGAGTTCTTGTATATTCTGATCATGATTACTTATTTTCTTATCTTTGATAACTGAAAGTTGAAGACCAGCCACCTTTGTTTTCCAGCTCTGAGATTCTGTGTTCTGCATAATCTATTCTATTAGAGTTTCAACTGAACATTTTTTAAATTCATTGTGCCTTTCATTTTCAATATCTGTTGATTTCAGTATCTTTATCTCCTTATTGAATTTCTCATTCATATCCTGTGCTCACTTCCTTAATTCATTAAGTTTTTTCCTGTGTTTTCTTGAAATTCATTGATCATTTTTATAATCATTCTTCTGGAATCTTTATCTGATATTTCTTCCACTTCAGTATCTTTGGATTCAGTTGCTAATAAATTTTGAACTTTAGAAGGTATCATGTTACCTTGTTTTTTCGTATTTCTTGTAATCCTGAGTTGGATTTTGTGCATTTGTTGGGATAGATTTCTCTTCCACTTTTATGTGTGGGCCTGTTTAGGTCACAGCCTTCTCTTGTCAAAATGTTCTTGGATATCATGTTGTGAATTTTTCATTATATTTACACATGGGTTCTTAAGTGTAGTTCTTTGATGCTGATTGGTATATTTTGATATAGCATATATTTGTGTCAGAACTTGAAAGTCCCTCTTTTCTTACAGGTCTCACTATCATCAGGTCGTCTTGTACAACAGACAGTAATTGTGTACAGCAGGGTTTGTGGGATACACCTTCTGTGATAGTGCTCTGTTTATTCTAAAAGGTTGCACTACCACTGAGCTACATCTTCAGTGTTTTTTCATTGCTTTTTCATTTTTTTATTTAAAAATTTAGAGCATTTCATTTCACAAGTGTGGAATCCTTGCCCAGAGGAAATGCTAATCTCTGTATCATTCCAATTGTTGTATCTGTGCTGCTGAATAGAGCACAAACATTTGTTTTTATTTCCTTCATTTTGATATTTTGCTATTGATATATGTATATATTGCTATTGATTGATATGTGTGTGTGTGTGTGTGTGTGTATATATATTAATTTCACACCTGACTAAAGTAGGTTTGAAATATTTGGATACAGCCCATCCACATATTAAAACACTTTTCTTCCCAAAGGAAGTAGTTTTTTCTTATTAGTGGTTTTAAGACTTGAATGCATCTTCATGTTTTTTGACCTGGAATAAGTAAATAACAGATTGTATGTCATAGCTTTTCAGGAGTAATAAAGGGGAAGTATGTTCAGCAGACTTGGATATTTTTTTTCATATATATTTTTTAGTCCTTCTAAACTTTAAATGAGATCCATCTGCCATAAAGAGAAGTGAAATAGTTCTTTCAAATCAGTGACCTTGGGAAATGAATGTTAATTTAAAATGTGCTATAAAAAACAGGAATAGAAGTTTTCCCTGAAATATCTGACAGTTAAATATAAGTTAGATACTGCTTTGAAAATAATACTAAGATTTTTAGTAACTATTTGATTATTTAGAAATCAGTCCATGAAATAAATACACTGTAATTTAATGAATTGCCAACTTAGTATTTATCAAATGTTTTAGTTTTTATACCAAGAATAACAAATCTTTAGACCTTTTTAAGGAAATCATGGCTTTTCTTCAAATTATATATGTATATGTTTTGACTGCTTAGAAATAGTATTCTCTTAGGATTGTAAAAACTAATTATAGATTTATAGTAAAGAAGTTCTGCAGTCTACTGTTCTTCCCTCTATTTTTGCAAGGTCCCCCTTTTTAATTCCTTATTGCTCTCTAACCTCTGCACATGAGAGAAAACATTCTACCTTTGACTTTTTGCACCTAGGTTATTTCACTTACCATGATGTTCTTTGCTTCCTTCCATTTTCCTGCGTATGACCTAATTTTATTCTTCTTTAAGACTGAGTGAAACTCCATTGTTTCTATATTACCATGTATTTTTTATCCAGTTATTGTTGACCAAAACCTTGATTGGTTTCATAACTTAAGTATTGTGAATTGTACTGTTGTAAACATGGGTATGCATGTCTCACTGTAGAATGCTGACTTTCAGATAAATACCAAGGTGTGGTATAGCTTTGTCATATGGTGGTTCCATTGCTGATGTTTTGAGGAACCTCCATACTGATTTTCATAATGGTCGTACTAATTTCCAATACCACCATAAAGTCCCTTATCTCTAAGTTTTCAGTATTGTTTGTCCTTGGAGTTCTGAAGTTATGATATGTCTGGAATGTTTTACATGACATGCTCCCCTCCTCCACCATAGGTACTTCTCTGATCTTATCCCCCACCTACTCTCCTTCTTTCAGTATGCTGTAGCCATGTTGCTTCCCTCCTTCTTTCCAGCGTGGTTAAGCACAGTCTTCCCTCAGGACCTTCATGCTTCCTATTCCCCCTACGTGGAATGTTCTCCCACATATTTTTGTGACTCACCCTTTATTTCCTTCTGGTTTCTGCTCAGATGTTACAGAGTACTGCTTTGAGCATCCTGTATAAAATAACTCACAACATCCATCCCCAGCACACTTTATCCTTTCTCAGTTCTTCTTTTAGCGTAGGAGTTAATCATAACTTGTTTATTTGTTATTTGTCTTTTAAAATATAAGCTCCATGACAACATAAATATTTATATATTTTGTTCAATGTTATATCCCTACCATTGAGAATTATTCCCAGTTCTCAATACATACTCATGAATGGATAGTGAATGTGAGTTTGGATGGTCTTTTTTCATCCAGCATGTTGAGCAGTTAGTACAGTTAGTCTGGAATATTACACATATTGTACAGAAATGGCACTGAAGTCAAGGTAGGTGGTAAAAATTCTCCCTTCCATCTCTACCCCTACCTAGTAAGGAAGCAGAGACCTGGGTTCTAGTCAGACTGTGGAATAGTGTTTTTCATATTAATTCTGCATATTGTCTTTTAGATAAAAAGTGGTGAGATGAACAAAAATTAATATTTTTTGAGAATCTGGTATCAAAACTATGCCAAATACTTTGCATGTACAATATAATATTTGTACCCAACCCTGAAATACAAGTGTCATTACATCCATGTTAAAAATGGGGAAATTGAAGGTAATTACCTAGAACACAAGGTCATACAACCAGTGTCAGATCTGATACACCAATTGAAAAAATTGAATCTCATAAATCTTAATAGCATACTAAGACTTCTAAAAGAATGTCTTAAAGAATTGCTCTGTATTTTAAGAGTAGATCTGTTACAGACCATGTGAAAAGTGCTTTACCTATTTTAAGATACAAAACATGTTTGAACTGGAGTATTTATGGAAACTTATCAGAGAGTTTTAAATCTCCCTAAAAGCTGTTAATCAAACTGCTAATTTTGCCTGAGTCTTGTAATATGAATGTTGATTGGGCACTTTATTTCACTTATTTAGATATAGTTTGCATGAAGAAACTATTAAATATTAGAAATTAGGTATCCACTAGCTGTGTAATATTGTAGAAACAAGGAATAATTGTCTGACAGACTTGTTCAAATCCCTTTTTATTTTATTCTGCGCTACTGTTCCCTTGTAAGTAAAATGCTTATTGGCAGAAACAAACAACAACAACAACAATAAAAAACTCTTAAGATACTACTGTCACCTTACCTATAAGTGTTTTCCAAGAATAGAAGAACTAATAATTTTTCAGAAGTATGTGAATCAGTGAGACATTTCATAGCGTATTCAACAAGTACTAGGTTGTTCTTGTTATTCTAATTATTGGTGCTACCCTTTCTTTAATTAAGTTGTACAATCTAGAATTACAGTTTTCATCATTGGACCGCATTGTTTATTTGGCAGAGTAGTCTTTCCACCCATTTCTATTTTTAAATTTTTTGTACTGAAATATTTTTAAAAGGGGACAAAGAGCATTCTACTTTAAGCATTTGAGGGATAAAATGGTCCTGTCAAGGTTATCCTTGGTAAGTCTGAAGACTCTCATGATACTGGACATCCTCAATTTATCTATCCATCATCTCTTTATCCTGCATCCTCCTGTATCTTAAATGGTTCATCTCTTTAGCTCTCTCTTGCCCTTGGTCTTTTAGTTGAGTGTGGCCATGGGATCCTGAGTGGCATGAATGTAAAGTCAGGGTTGGTTGTGTCCCTGTCTGGTGAACTTCTCTAAGCTTCTAGGTTTGGATAATTGCTGCCTCCTCCTCTTAACCTCGATTTAGTAATGGTTTCTTGCTACTAAACAGAAGTGGGGTGTGTTAGAATAGTAGCATGGAGGTACCACACTATCCTTGGTAGTTTCCCTGAACTACCACAGATTTTTCAGTAGCTCCTATATTAAACTCTTCTCCAGTTCCCCAATTTAACTATGCTTTCTGTTTCTCTCCAAGCTTCTATTGATAAACATGTATTCAAATAAATACTAATGATTCCATATAGGATCATCCTCAAAGATGGCCTAGACACACATCCATTAGTTCAGATTCAGCCAGATACATTCAGAATACTGAGGTTTTCTCCAAATTCTGATTAAAGACTAGGAGGTACAATCCAATATACCTTTAGGCTGGAAATTAATCTTGGCTAGTATTCAAACTTTAACTCCAGATGAGTACAGATATTTTCTTTAGACATTTTATATAATCTATAGCAATGTTATTGGGTCTCTCTTAAAATTAATAATCTTAAAATGTAGCCTGGCTTCCTTATACAAATTTTGCAAAGGTTTATGTCAGTACACTGTTCAGCTTTTCCAGTATAGCCTCACTGAACTTTATTTCAGAATAAATTTTTATAATTGTCAAAATGTCTGCTGGCATTTATTATACATCTTAACTAGAAAATTATCTATAAGGTCTGTTAGATTAGGGACTATGTTTTGATTTGTATTCTTGTTTGTGTCTGTTGTTTTTGCTTGCTTCTTTTGCTTTGCTTCTGATTAGTGTAATTTCTAGTTCCTGGCCCCATGACTTGTCTGTTCTAGGTGTTCAATAACCATGTATCAAATGAACAACCCAGAGATCAGTGTTAAATTAAAAATAATTGATCTTTTACTCTGCATGCTTGTCTGTTTCATTTTAGCCACTCCCCCAACACAGTAGTTGGAAGATTTGCCCTTCTTTAATATCACTGTGTTCGAATCAAGAGAAGGAAAATGCTGGACTACTATTATGTTTTGTTGTTATTATTATATTGTTATGTGCTATTATGTGTTAGGCATTATTGTTTCTCTCTGCATTTTTTCCTCACTTATTTTTAAGTATCCACTTATTTTTAATATCCCTGCAATGTAACTGGTATTTGTTCTGAATCTCTTTTGTTTCTTTGTTTTGGTTAGTTTATACACTCTCTACTGCATTAAGTTATTGATCACATTCACACAAAGTAGGACTCGGCAGTCCTCAGCCTTCCTGCTGTAGTTCCTGTGCCTGTTCCCTGCATCTGCCATACAATTGTTGGTCTTTCTTGGCTTTTGACATATTACTTAAATGCTACTTTACTTCATTCTAGAAATACACATTGACGGAGAGTTTTCATCCTGGAAGGGAACCCTTCTTGTTAGGAGATTATTACAAAACAGAAGTGATAATGGTTAGCTGACTGCAGTTATACCAGGTTCCCAGGCAGCACAATGAAAAGGGAACATGATTAGGTCTGTGCTTGAGTTAGAGAAGTCCCAGAGATATGGGTATATCTCACTTCTATTTTTGGAGGCTATAGGGCTCTATCTTTTTATGTTGTTTACTTTCTCAGAATGTGACTGTGTAAGTATTGTCGGATGATTACATCCTGATGTGAATCTGCTTACAGTATCCCAATTGTGGTTTAGTAACCCCAGCTAAACATTTTCCCAGCCTACCATAGTATCAATAACATCTCTTGGCCTTTCCCAAATACATTGCTGTTTCACTTTCCCCCTAACCAAGAATGAACCATTCCTAAGCAATATCTTATGTTTATGTAGTTCATTTTATCTATACGACGTTATTTCATTTGATCTTTATAGTGACCTGAGTGTAATATGATGTAAACTTAATATCTTCTTAAGCCCTTCTTAATAACATGGTAGTAGAATATGGGACTGACATCTGACATAGGAAATCTACCTGATTTTTCATTTTGTTTTACATATACCACATCTAATTTGATAAATACTGTCTACAACATATATTACTTTTCCTATGCAAGCAATCTTTAGATAAAACATTTGAATAAGGGCTACTTTCTCGGACAGACTGAGGGGGAAGTATATACAAATTATCTCTATTCACCATATGATAAAAGCATAGGGCAGCTAGGAAATAGAGATTGTTAGTGATTACAGTGCTATAATCCCATTTTGCAACTGTCTTTGGCTTTCAAATATATCTGAAACTATTAGGAAGGATCCTGAAATAATTAAGTACATCACCTGCTGATTTGTATATTGTGGTAAACATTATGGTAAAATAAATCATTAATACTAAATAGTAGCCCAGCCGTATACTTCCTTCCATACTCAGTTAACTGGGTTGGTTGTTATTTCCACTGATTTTCCTTTTGAAAATTGACTCCCATATGCATTTTACTAGGTTGTACTATTGCTTCTTGTGATTGTTTTTTATTTCTTCTCTCATAGATGCCAGCACTTAATTATGAAACTGAAAATAAATTATACCCAGGGTTAAATAGTAGGCTCAGATAATAAAAACAGAAAGACTCTTTGGAGTTCATTTGGTATTCCTCTCAATTTACTTATTAATTGAAGAACTTGAGGATCAGAAAGATCAACTTTTCTATTTAAAGCTATAACTATGAAATTGTGTGAATACTAATGGATGTGTTGTATTTAATATTGCAGTGATTTTTACATGAGAAATTATTATTAGAGGAGCAATTAATTCTTTATCAAAAGAAGCCCAATTTTTCCATTTAAATTTAAATGAGAGTTAACTTAGAAGAAATTGATTTTAGTCATATATACTTGTGTTGGGTACATAGACACATACACACATATGTGTATCTGCATATGTATTTTATATATGTATTTTCATATATATGTGTGTATCTTTATATGTATATGTGTATATATACATACTAGAAACTATTATACAGGCATCATGGTGTTGCACACCCGTAATCCCAGCTACTCAGGAGGCTGAGGCAGAAGGATTGCAAGGTTGAGTTTAGCTCGGACAACATGGCAAGACCCTGTCTCAAAATAAAAAAAGAAAAGAAAATTAGAAAGGTTGTGGGAATAGTTCAGTGGTAGAGCACTTTTCTAGCATGCATGAGACCCTGATTGGAATCCCCAGTGGGTGGGAGAAATATAACACATTTGTCCACAGAAATTATTTATATCCTAACTTTGTTTATGGTAAAGCATTAATGCTAAATAACTGTTTGATAATACCTTTCAGTCTTTATGAATACTAAAAGTTACAGTCATTTTTATGAATTCCCAAAATTTAATTTCTCTTTTCTAAATAAATGTAAATGACATTTGAGGCTTTCTACATGCTGAAGGGCATTCTTTCACTTAAGCATCAAGTCATAGGCATTTGAAAATGTTACAAGAAGAAAAAAAAGCAAGATGATTATGGAAATTTTTTTAAGGTAATGGTTTTTAAAGCTTATTAAACTAGCATGGAGATAACTCAATAAGTTAGACCATAAGATGGAGGTGTAGTAATCTAAGTGCTCTGAAACACTCCAGAATATACAGTAGTGACAAAGCCACACCTTCACTGAGAGTCACAGCAGATTCTCTCTCCCTGCTTCACACTCAGCATCAGAAACTGCAGTTCTAAAAGCCTAAAATTGGCACTTTCTTCATACATTTTCTCAACTAAAAAGCAGAATCCTAAAGTCGCATTTGCCAAAACAAGGGCAGTAGTAATACAGATAACATTAGAAATCAATTTTCTCACTCCCCATAATTATTATTTAGCATTACCTTCTTTCCATTTGGTAACTTTCCCAATCATTATATTGGTCTATGTGTGGCCTGGTGTAATTTGGTGCTTTTAGTACCCTGATCTAACCATGGGGATTTAATTCAAGACCTGTATTTATTCCTACACATTGTAGGGTGAAATGAAATCAGGCTATCTTGTGAAGAATTAGGAAGAGTTCTGGAAAAAGGCAAAAAACATTGTCTTTTACCTGTTATATTTTTGACTTTTGAAGAAATAAGAAATAGCTACAACTTTTTCCTTGGGTACCTTTTTAGAAATGTGAACAGAACAGAATGTGGAAGAGGGGAGCAGACACATCAAGAAGTACTCAGAGAAAGAGGAGGCACAGAGTCATATCACATGCAGACAAGGAAAGCACGCATTCTATAGGCTGCCAAAGTTTTTTACGATCATAAAATTTAGGAAATGCAAGTGAAATGTGCAACTTTGGATTTTAAAAATATGTAAGTTTTTAGTGAGGCCATAAGCAAAGAGTGAGACTCTGTCTCAATATTTAAAAAGAAAAACAAACTAAAATTTAAAAAATATAATTTTCTAGTTACTGAGTTATAAAATATAGCTCTAAATTGTGTAGTACAAACTCAAGATCAGCTTTCTCAGCAATTTTATTATATTTTAATTTAAATAGTTTAGTAGATTGTATTTTACTGTCAATAGTTAAATAGTTAACATTTTAAACAGTATTTACTGTAGTTAACAGTATTGTACTTCAACTATAATCTAGTTTTGATGAAGAGTTGTATTTAAGTTTTAGTATAGTAAGTATAGTTATTGAGTATTATTTAAACTAGAATCTGGTTTAATTCTTTTATTTCAACTTTAAACATTGCTAAAATACACTTTTGCTTACTTTTGAAATATGGATACATTTAAATTTGAAAGTTGCTTATGAATAGCTTTTATGCAAAGTAGGTTAAAAGAAAATATTCAAATGTTATTACTTGCTTTCCTAATTTCACATTTAAATGAGTAATCAAAGAAATTGTTCCATGTCAAGTTTGCTGTCTTCAGGCAAATAAAAAATCATTGTTTTTTGGACTTCTTTTTTTTTTTTTCCTTTGGTATCAGGGATTGAACTCAGGGGCACTCAACCACTGAGCTACATCCCCAGCCCTATTTTGTATTTTATTTAGAGACAGGGTGTCACTGAGTTGCTTAGCACCTCGCTTTTGCTGAGGCTGGCTTTGAATTTGCCATTCTCCTGCTTTTGGCCTTCTGAGGTGCTGGGATTACAGGCCTGCACCACTGTGCCCAGCCAAACACTTGCTTTGTTAGGCTGTGTGCATATAAAGCCATTGGCTTAGATGTTTTGATCCAATGTTCTGTTTTGTTTTGTTTTTGAACCATTCATTTACCAGCAATGGAAAAGTTTATGTAGGCAAATACAAATGCATTTCAATTTATTAAGGGGTTACTCCTATTAAGCCTATCATCAGATGAAATCATCCTAAGTTAGAAATGCATTTAATATGCTTAACCTACATCAGAGGAACACAGTACATGGCAGTATGTCAATTGTTTCTTTCATGATGACATGGCTGGCTGAGAGCTGCTGCTTGATGCTGCTGCCCAGCATCACCAGAGCACCTGCATATCAAACCTGCATACTGCAAGCATGGAAAAAGATAAAAATTTAAAGTACCATTTCTACTGAATGAGTAATTTTTTCACACCATCATAAGTTGAAAAAATTGTTAACTTGAACTTTGTAACTTGGGGAACATCTGTTAATATTTTTATGCATTGATTTTTCAGTGTAATGTCAGGTTTAATTTGGTGATCACATTTTCCTTTATTCTGAATAAGAAATAGTCTTGGAGAGAAACAGAAATGGTTGGATGTTAAGTTTTAGTACTTAATATCACAGTTTGGTATGTCTGGACATCTCTTATAAATTTATCATGGGTGTGGAATGAGATAATATGTAGAATATCTGAAGACAGGGTAGTACATTCAATAAATGTTAGCATTAAAAATGGAGTTTAAGGGGTCAGGGTTGTAGCTCAGTGGTAGAGTGCTTGTGTAGCATGTATGAGGTACTGGGTTCCATTCTCTGTACCACATAAAAATAAATGAAATAAAGGTTAGAAAATTGAAGTTTATGCTTCTGATTAAGCTTGGGTGGAAAATGTGCTTTCATCAAAAATGTCAATATCCCAATAAAACACAGCACAATCATCTATAAAGGCGTAAGCTCACAAGACAGAGAAAATGGGAGAAGACTAAAAGGCAAATGAAAATAGTCAAAAATTCTGGTAGTTTAATGTGGATAGAAATAACAGACCTGAGAAAAATAAAGCCCTTGGAACATAGGAAAATTCACAATCAAAGGTACCTCTGAAGTTTTGGATGAACTAAAAACAGGAAGATTTATAGAAAGAAAAGGCATAATTTTATCCTAGTATCCTATCTAAACTATATATCCAACTATTCCTTTGCCATTCTGGTAAAACAGAGAAGTTTTACTCTCTGGAGAAGTTTAATAAAAAAGATCTGTATATATTAGAGATCTCAGGGACTAGTCCACCAGCATTCAGTTAATATGTATTCCAGGAAGAATTTAAAACAGATGGAGAGAAATTTTCAAAATAATCAAAGAAAAATTTTCAGGTATAAAGGACACAAATATGCAGACTGTAGTGTCCCCATGAGTACGCTGCAAAATGTATGAGGATGACCCTTACCAAAGCATAAAATCATGGAATTACAGAATTTGAAGTATAAAGAGGGTAGTAGTAAAATTTCTGTGAATGAGGGAAAAGTCATATAATGGCTTAGGAGTCAAATAAAGTAACTTCTCATTACGTACCATGTTAATCTAGAAAACAGTTACACAGGGCCTTCAAAATTCTGAAGGGAATGATAACCTAGAATTCTATTGTTAGCCAGATTATCAATTCAATATGAGGGTGTCATAAATACTTTTTTAGTCATACAGATATTAAAAAAATTATGTTTCAAGAACTCTCAGAAAGCTCTCAGATGTATATTTCAACTGTAGAGAGAGATGATGTAGTTTGAGTTCATTCTAGTTAACTCTCTATTTAAAAAGAAAAAAATTTGCCTTTTCATCAAGATGGCACTGAAAGAAGAAAGCTCCTGTCCCTCCCAAAGCTGAAGCCAAAGCAGAAGTTTCAAAGGCCAAGAAGGCAGCGTTGAAAGGCTTCCACAGCCACATGTCATCTACCTTTCCATGGTGTAAGACATGCAGCAGTGTAGGTAGCCCAAATATCCTTGGAAGAGCTCCCCAGAAGAAACATGGTTGACCATTAGACCATCATCAAGTTTCCCCCACCATTGAGTCAACCATAAAGAAAACTGAAGACAACACCACACTAGTGCTCATTGTGGGTGTCAAGCCCAACAAATACCAGCTCAAACAGGCTGTAAAGAAGCTCTGTGACATTGAAGTGACCAAGGTCAATGCCCTGATCAGGCCTGGTGGAAAGAAGAAGGCATACATTCAACTGGTTCCTAATTCTGGTGCTTTGGACATTGCTAAGAAAATTGGGATCATGTAAACAGATATCTGGCTAATATTAAATATACATTTTTTTCAACATAAAGAAAAAGAAAAAAGTCGTCATTCTTTAAAAGAATATAATGTCCAGATTTCTTAAGTCGATCCCAGTATCTCAAATGAAATCCCAAATTACTTAAAATATGAAGTATAAGGAAAACATGGCCCATACCCAAGAGGGGAAAACTTCAATAGACACTAACTCTGAGGTGACTCAGATGTTGAAATTTGTAGACAAGGATTGTAAAGCAGCTCTTATAACTGTGCTCAAGAACTGAAAAGGAAACTTTCAAGAATTTGTTCTACCAATAAAAGTAAAGAAATTAAGAAAGTAGATTAAGAGAGATTAAAATCTGAGATGAAGATGGATCCCAAACAAGAGAAGAAGAGAGTCTGAGATAAGATGCCATCTAAAAACAACAAAAAAGTGAAACAATAAATCCCAATGTATTTTAAACCATCAAAGGTCTTGTATGAAGTGATATTAAGTTCACAAAAAAAAGGTACAAGGAAAACCAAGAAAACATATTATAAAAGAAATTTAATTATAGTGGCCAACCTGTTAACTATGTTTACATATACTTAATAATATTAAACACTGGTTAATTTAGCAAAAATTATAATTTATAGGTAAGATCAGAAGAAAAGGAAGATGATGTTTAAATTTGGGGCATCTAAGAAGACTGAATCTTGTTCACCTCTTATAATAGTTGAAAATGTGTAAAACTGAAAAATAAAACTTTATAAGTTTATTTCAGATATGTAGACAAATTACAAAAAAAGAAACCTAAAAAGTTGAAAATGGTTGCCAATGGAATTATGAATTGGATTGTGAATTGTGAATTACATCTCAGCAGTGCTTCTGTTGTGCCTCTTTCCTTTATGTTTTGCCCAAGTCCTATGTCTTTTCCTTTATGAAATACAGGAGCTGTGGTAAGCTATTACAATGAAAAGGTAGGATCTCAGGTTAAGTTGTCACTAGACCTAAGATTATTTTTCTTCCTAGCCATCTATCCATCCAGAAAGCAATTGCCAGGATTGTGAATTGGAAAGAAATATGGCAAGGTACTCCTATCTATCCTTAAAAAATTTATTGTATTGTTTGATTTTTCAATGTTATATACATTTTACCTTAGATAAAACTTTTTAAAAATTAGAATGTTAATATTCATAAGACACATAGCATAGTGCCTGGCACAAATTAGTACTTAATATTTACTAGCTATTATTACTACCAAGATTATTCTAATAGTAATTCAAATCCCAGAGTACTTGTTTTCAATGAAAGAGAATCATAAGTTACTCAATATATCTAAATGTGTGCAGTTACTTGGTGGTAGAACTAGAACTATAGTACATGTTTCTAACTCCAGTTTCTTCAGTCACATCGTGGAAGATTCAGAAAGGACCCTTGAGGTTATTTGTGACTGACAAATATGGTTGTAAGCAGGACTGTCCTTTCATAGCCTAAGCTGGAATCTGCCCTGGTGTAGATAGTCTGTGCTTTATGGATGGACAGATGGCTAGGAAGAAAAATAATCTTAGATCTGTGACAACTTAACCTAAGATCCTACCTTTTCTTTATAATAGCTTACACAACTCCTATATTTCACAGAGGAAAAGACCTATGACTTGGGCAAAACATAAAGGAAAGAGGCACAACAGAAGCATTGCTGAGATATAATATTTCAATATCTTAATAATTATGAAATCTTCAACTTAATTCATTTGTACATTTAAAACCTTATGAAACTCTAGAGAAATCCATTTGCTGAATTTTTGTGGGCCCCAGCTTAAATGTAAGGGTATAAACTTCATGTAGTTCTTCCTTTATATTATAGATAGGAAAAGTGAAAATCTTGGAGGGGAAAATCGGTTGATGACATTTAGCAAATAATTGCCAATTGCCTTTTGGGGTCTATTCGTCCTGTACCTAGAAGTTTTATTTGAAAGGGAATTGGGACATGGGAGTGTTAGAAAACTGGTTGAGGTAGATAAAATAAGAAACTTGCTAACAAGTACAATTAAAATATTATAAACCAAGCATTTAAATTTCATGGCTAGATTATGTGATAAACACTGTTGGGTGAAGATAACTATACCTCTGATTTCTTTGAGAACATTATTTTGAAGCCTGTATTTTAATAAGAAAATGCTGCATCTTTTAAGAATAATCAAGAAATTCTCATAATTTGAATTCTCACAGTTAGGGAAACCAAGTTCCAATACCTTTACTTGGAGACCCAGAAGAGCCGAAGGGTAGATACAGTTCTTGTCTGAACATGGGCAACCTCTCGACACAAAAAGAGTGATGATTTCTTTCAGTCTGAGAGCACAGGTCAAAAAAGACCAATGTCCTAGCTCAGTGATGCAGAAACTATTCCCTCCTGTGCAGCCTTTTCTGCTCTATTTGGGACTGTTCAGGTCCTTGACTGACTGGGTAAGGTCTGTCCACAGTAGGAAGAATACTATGGTTTGAATATCCCTTCCAAAACTCATGTTAAAATTTAATTACCACTTTAACAATATTAAGAGATCGAGCCTATAGAGGTGATTAGGCCATGAGGACTCCACTGTCATCTTTGGATCAATTCTGTTATTATGGGGGTAGATTAGTTATAGTGGGAGTGGGCTCCTGATAAAGGATAAGTTTGACCCTTACCCTTTCTATGTCTTGTATATGCTTGCTTGTCCTTTCATCATGTTATGGTAGAGAATGAATGCCCTCACCAAATTCTAGCACCATGCTTTTTGGATTTCCCCACCTCCAGAACTCTGAGCCAAATAAACTTCTATTGTTTATAAATCACCTCGTCTGTGGTATCACAGCATCAGAAGATGGGCTAACCAGGGCCGTCTGCTCTACGTGGCCTACTTGCTGACTCATGTTAATCTCATCCAGAATCATGCCCATAAACACACCCAGAATAATGTTTGACCAAATGTCTAGACAACCTGTGGCCCAGTCAAGGTGACACATAAAGTTAACCATCACAAATATATGGACGGAAATTATTGGAGCTTAAAGGTGGAATTATGTGAGAGAAAAACAAAAAGTGGAATGGAATGAAGACATAATAGGGAAAATCTGAGTCATTCTATAGGTAAAGACCATACTTATGTTAGATAATACTGAATTATTTTGAGCTCCAAATAAGAATTGAAGATTATATTTGAGTAAGGTCAGCATAGCAGTTAAATTAGAATATTATGCTTAATATTTTAATGCCTAGCTTAAATACCAATTAATAATATAATTTAACATAATACTTGAGAGATCATTTTAGCAGTTGTTACGATGCATAGCAATTTGCAGACATTGCAATTTAGAACCCAGTAGATTAAAAATCCCCCGAGTTTTGCTAACCTGTTTTGTAAGATAGTACTGTTAATTTGTTTTACTCTTCCTGATAGGTGTACACAAAAATTTTTAGGAGTATGTCAATGGATAATACATGTGTAAGTGTGGATACTTTAATTAGCTAGTCCATTTGATCCCCTCCCTTGGTAGAGAAGAAAAGGTTAAATTACCTCATGGGAGAGTAATTTTGGAACATGGGACACATTAGGACTGGTCAGGCCTGGGTAAGATACATAGTGATACTTTCAGTGCCAGTACCATACCACCTAGGCTAGAGCCTTATGCGGTCTTAGGTAGTGCTTCAGTGCTGATGCTAGCAAGAGTATTTTATTAGTTGAGAGAAATTAGAAAATCGGGTAGATAAAAATCAAAGATAAATTTGGGCTGATAAAGATGACAACTTTGGAGAAGGTGATTTATAATGTTGAACCCTCCTGTGTGTTTGTTTTCTATTTTCATTCTTTCTGGTTGTAACATTTAACACATTTGTACATTTTTATAAACTGACAGTTTGGACTGTGTGATAGAGATTATTTGTAGTAGTGAGGGCCAACCATTTATTAATTGGGGCTACATATTTCTCCTGATCCTTCCTTAGCATGAGTGAAACTTATTTATATCTGTGTATTGATTTTCAGTTTTCAAAACACTATTCATTTAAGAAAACAAAAGGTTACTTAACACACATTGCTATCTGCAGGTTCTTTCCATGTGTCCAGCCAAATGGATATGTAAACCTATGTTGTTCTGCACACTAATTGCATGTATTTCAAACTGACAGAAATTTTTTTTTGAAAAAGGATATATATACATATTTCCCTGACACTTTCAGTTTTTATAAAAAGTATGTTCATACCTCCTTAAAACTGTTAAGTTTATTTTGGGATAGATGCATCATCTTTTAAAAAATCTTTTCCCCAAGATTTCTTTTTAAATGGTTCACAGCTAAATTTAAATTTCTATATTTAGGTAGGATTATGTTTATATACCAACCACCAGTATCCAGGAAATTCAGTGGTAAAGCTGACAAATAGGGAGTTTATAGTCTGTTTTGTAGTCTGTATATTTAGAGAAGTTTTGAAGTTTATTTAGCAAAATTGTGTTAACATTTAAGCCGAATTTTTTTTAGCACAAATGCTGTGTTTAATTTGATATAATTGTTAAGATAACAATGCCACTTTTTAAAGATTAGCTCTCAGGAATATGTATTAGATTTATTTCTTTTAAATTCAAAAGCAGCTTTTATATGTAAATATTTTTAAAATATTTCATATTGGATAAAGTTGCTTTGGTGTAATCAACATGGCTTGATCAAATTTAGAAGAGGTTACAGGCACATTTTTGTAGTGTTTTCTCCAGCATCTTTATTTTTTTCAGATGGATGTATTTTATGTTCCTTCTAACTAATCAAAATAAGAAACTGAGTTTCCCTTTGCCAAAAAATAGAACTATCATTTTTCACATTCTTTTATTTTCCAGGTCAGTTTCAAGTGAGATTGTGTTTCTAGGGCTTCTGAATTCCTACAAACTTGACTTTGTAGATATAAAGACCCAGATGAGCATTTCAAGGGGAATCTAACTTTTCATGCAGTATGTTTCGTGTTGTTGTGCATTCCAGATACAGTTAACTTTTTGTGTGCATGTGATTAGTGTGGAAAGAAATTAATGCAGTCCAGTATTATGATTTATGGACTGAATCCCTTACACACTGAAGACTTGCCAAAACTAAAAGTATTTTTTTTTCCTTTGGATATTAGAAACAGCTACTGTTTTTGTTGATCTTTTAAAGTTCTGAATGGGGCTATTTCAAATCATACCAGCATGGGAGCTCGGATTAATAATATACTTATTCAGCTAGTGATACTGAGTGAAACCATTGCTCACATGGGTCTGAAGGATAAAATTTCATAAAATTATTTTCAGGTGCATTAATGCATTTCTGGAAGCTGTATGGGATTTTTTTATATTGCTTGAAAGAAATCAAGGATTTCTGTTTATTATATCAGTTACAGGTGGGCTCATAATTTAATTGCATTTTTTATATCTTAAAACATAGGGTATTTTGCTTTTAAAAGCAGTAATGTGATTGCTGAATTACTCCCAAAGGTTTTTGGTTCTTAGTATATTTATCTCTCTTGAGACAGCGTGATTATACTATGTTTAATTTATAATACTGAGAAAAATTCCTCAATTTCCTTTATTAATAGTTACAGCAAGCTGCTGAAGTTTCTCAGCTGCGGGGAGCAAGGGTAATCTCTCCTGAAGATCTTCTGTTTTTGATGCGCAAAGATAAGGTAACATAAAACAATTTCGTTGCATTAAATTGCTAGTCCTGGTGCTTAATTGAACTTGTAAGGAAACTGGGTCTTTGTTATATAGCTTTCCAATTAGAATCATAACTTTCAAACTGATGTGTAGTTTACACAACAGAATGGGTATACAGGGAGAAAGGCACATATGTAAAGACACTTGAGTCAAACTGTGCTCACAACTAATCCTCACCCTTACATATCTGTGTAGGCATTTTCTTTTTCTTTTTCTTTTTCTCTTTTTTTTTTTTTTTTTGTACTGGGGCCTAAACGCATAAACCCAGAGATACTTTACCACAGAGCCACATCCCCAGCCCTTTTTATTTTTTATTTTGAGACAGGGCCTCACTAAGTTGCTTAGGGCCTTGCTAATAACTCAGTTGCTGAGACTAGCCTCAAACTTTATTGTCCTGCCTCAGCCTCCCAAGTCACTGGGATTACAGGTATGTGCTACCACACCTAGCATAATTTCTATTTTTGATAAAGATCTTCTTTTTATTTTAAACTCTTGGTATTAAAATATTAAAGCTGCTATTTGTCTAATTTTGTCATAATTATTTTCCAATTGTAGCTATTTGAAAGTACCATATAATATTTAATATGTTTAGTTAATCATCTCTTACTTTAAAAAAATATATGTATATAAATAAAGGGAGAAAAATAATGTCTTCACTCTCAGGAGATTATGATCTAGTTTAAGAAATCTGTGACTTGAAGAACCACTTTGAGGCTTACCAAAATTTCAGAGTTGTGTGATTTAGAGAGTGTGAAGGATTTGTTGAAGTTGAGATTTCTGCCTAAGGTGAGGCTTACACAGTTGTTTAGACAGGCCCAACTCAAGGAAAATAACCCAGGATGCTTGTTCAGTAATAAAGGCAAAGTATCATTACCATGGCAACTCTGGAAATGAATGAGAAGGAAGAATTCAGAGAGAAAAGAGTAAGCATTTGAAGGATTTGTTCACTTTTTTATGCTTGGGAGTTTCTTGAAGGAAAAATTGACATCAAAGTACTACATGGCAGTGGTGCTGTGAGGAGGAAGCCTTGGCAGCATAGTGCAGAGATTCTTTATGAGTACAGCTGGGAAACTACAGAGTTAGCATTAGCACCTTGTAGAACATCTTATCAGGTTTTCTGTTTCACTAGTGGAAATAAAAAGATCAGTTCATCATATAGTCCATACCAACATTTTTTCTTGCCCTTTTGTGGAGGTCAAATTTTAAATCATATTTAAACTTCAGAAATACATACCATTTGACAATACTATCTACTGTTCAGAAGGAATCGTAACCAGAATCTTTTTACCAACCAAAGGCATAGCTTTTAGATGATAGTTGCCAGTTTTCTCATTCTTCTCTTCAACATAATAATTTTACTTATACACTGACATGTTTCAAGAAGAATTTAAAGTAGGTTACCTAGGGGAAGTATCAGACAAAACAAAATGAAAATACCAAGTGGAATCAGAACAAAGAGAAAGAAGGGTAGCCACCCATGGGCAGGTTTTTTTTTTTTCACTTAATAATTTCAAGTTTATATTTAAGCAATAGTTATTGACTACTGTGTTTTACATATTGACTAGGCATCTTCACCTAGTTTCATGAATTCCTCAAAATAGATATGTTAGGGAGTTACCTTTCTTGCTTTCCAAATGAATAAACTAAGATTCAGAGGTTATATTCTACTCTGGTTATGCTGAACTTTAGATATAAGAATGATGTTTACCTCAATTTCCCTATATTTAAAAGATGATTTTATTTGTCTGTGTCTTTTGGCTATTGAAATGCTTGTAAAGAACTTTTTAAAATGCACTACATTTCAGTTATTACTAGAAATGTTGGACCAAGGGAATGAGGCATGGTGGCACATGCCTGTAATCCCAACTACTTGGGAGCCTCAAGGCAAGAGGGAAGATTGAAAGTTAAGTTCAGCTTGGGTATTTTAGCAAGACCTTGTCTCAAAAATAAAAAAGGGCTGGTGATATAGCTCAGTTGTAGATCACTTGCCTAGCCTAAGGCCCTGGGTTCTATTCCCAGCACCACAAAACAAACTGAAAAAAAGAAGAAGAAAGGAAATCTTAAACCTGAAGGTTAGGAATCAGTGATAATACCTTCTTAGTGTAAATACAAAACAGACTACTATGTATTACCAGTCACTTTTAAAGTTAAGAGGAATTATAGTCTTCTAATGAATCTGAGGAAGACCATCATTAAGATCTAACTATCATTCATGAGCTGTGTTTCCTAAAAATATGTTTCTCAGGTTACATAATAGTTTCCCAGAAATATTACATATAAACAAATTCTTCTGGTGAAAAGATCTCAGATAATGTAAAATACATGTAAAGGATATTGCTTGGCTTTTTAAAACAATTGTTATAAATCCATTGTCTAGATGTTCATAAGTCACTTTTTAAAAATAAAATTTTGTCTTAAAAGTGTATAAAAGTTCCACAGCAAAAGGACTGTTAGCTTAGTATGGCAAATGTGGTATTTATCACAATCTTCAAAAAGAATTTTAAAATTTTTATATGATACACAAAAAAATAATTATTGTGATTCTGGAACATCTGGATACTTGCATAAGAGTAGTACTTTTGAAAGTACTTTCATTTTAGCATATATGTTTAATTCGATAGCTGGAGTTTTATTTTATGGAATTGTTCTATGGATTGCTCTATTTTCCCCAGTGATTCTGGGTTACTGATTTATTAAATTTTATTATCATGGTCTTTATTAAATAAAATGAATGTATATAGAAGTTTTATTATTATTTACTTATTTCATGTTTTTAATAGAAAAAACTTAGAAGACTGCTAAAATACATGTTTATCCGAGACTACAAATCAAAGATCGTCAAAGGCATAGATGAAGATGATCTTCTAGAAGGTAACTAAAACAAAACATTAAGATGAAAACAGTAGCTGTGACACACATATGTTGAGTGATACATTCTTTCAAAGTCAATGTCAATATCCCCTTCATATTAGGATATATATACTATTTAAAAAAAAGAAACTTTGGAAATTATCCCAATATTTATTTGTTGGGAGTTTAATATTGTGATTTTCTATTTATATGACTTCATCAGAATTCAGTATTTGTTAACTTTTAATAATTTGTATACTGCTTTATATCAGATAATCATGAAATAAAATTGTGTTGATTCAATATAATTGTTTTTTTTTGTTTTTTTTGTAGTTGTAGATGGACTGAATGCCTTTATTTTATTTATTTTTATGTGGTGCTAAGGACCAAACAAACCCAGTGCCTCACACATGCCAGACAAGCGCTCTGCCACTGAGCTACAGCCCCAGCCCCAATATAATTGGTTTTTGCAAGGATGATTTTCCTGTGGTGGCTAGGGAGAGCCAGAACAATTATGTGTCTCTGTGTGTAGTTTTGAAATTGACATGTGTCAGGTTTTTGTTATTTTGTAATAAAATGTATCCAGTATTTTTTATAGTATAAAGTCACTTCATTCTGGTTTTATTTATTCCTAATAAAAAGCATAATAACAACTGGACACAGGTGGTACAAACCTGTAATCCCAGTAGCTGGGGGGAGGCTGATACAGGAGGATCACAAGTTCAAGTCCAGCATCAGCAATTTAGCAAGGCCCTAAGCAACTTAGTGACCCTGTCTCAAAATATAAAAAAAAGGGCTGGGATGTTGCTCAGTGGTTAAACACCCCTGGGTTAAATTCTCAGTAAACACCCCCGCCCCGCAAAGCTAATACAGAGTAGAAAAATTTCTTTCTCTGATTTGTTGACTCCATTTCCAATTTTAGAATATTCAGTAAAATATTAATGTTACAAAATCAGACATTGCTAAGTTGAAAATAGGTACTTACTAAATCAAAATAAATTCAGACTTTATTTAGAAATAAATTTCATTTAGAAATGTTTTGAGAAATAATTCATGTTATTTATAAATGTTTTATGAAATAGTTCTTTTTTATAAATAACTCTTGTGTTTTATGACTACAGTCATTTTTCCATTATGTCGATTGCTAATAGATAAATTGAAAAATTAAGAAACTGAAAAAATACTAATCAGATTCTGACATGGAAATGACCCATTTTCTAGGCCATACATACTCAAAAGAGATAAAACAGTCTTGGCAAAAAACCAAGTTAGAGGACTCAAGCTTACTGATTTCAACTCCTACAAAAATCAAGACAGAATGGTACTGACAAGAGGATCGATGTATTGGCCATGAATGAATGACCAATTGGATTGAAGTGAAATTGAGAAACCAGAAATAAGCCGTCACATTTAGGGTAAATTGATTTTGACCAAGGGTTTCAAAATAATTTAATGGGAGAAAAATAGTCATTTCAACAAATGGTGCTAGAACAACTAGATGTCTGCATACAAAAGAAAGAAATTTGACCCCTTCCTAACACAGTATAGAAAGGCTAACTCAGTGTAGATCATAGAACTAAATGTAAAAACTCAGACTATAATAAATTCTTGGAAGGAAATTCTGAGTGTTCCACAAATAATACATTTTTCATAAGAAGTCAAGAGTTTAGAGATAGAGGAAGAAAGGACAAAACAAACATTTTTCAAAGGTCTGTTGGTGAGGAATGGAAAGAGGGAAAATAAAAGTGATCTGAAGATATTGTTACTGGATTATGGGTAAGACTAGGAAAAAAATTATTGGGGAAATGTTACCTCTTGGTAGAAGTATACTTGATAACTTGTTTTAAATAATAGTTTGAACTATTGTTTAAATACGTTAAAGTAATGGTTCTAAGCAGAAGAGGAGGAAATCAACATTAATGAAAATGGAAAAAGAGAAGGTAAACATGAAGAGAATGGAAGATTATATTACAATTTCAAATTAACAAAAGAAATTGAAAGGATTAGCAACATAGCCAAACCAGTAAAAATAAAGGAAAAGAAAAAAGAATGTAAGATAAATGCTAAACATGAAGAGAAAATAATAAAATCAATTATATTGGTCATAACAATAAATGTAAATGGATTGAATTCTTCAATTACAAGACAAATTGTAAACAACAGCAAAAAAATGGGAAGCTCAAAGTTGTAAATAATGACTGGACAAATAAATGTTAGCAGAAGGGGAAATATTAGCATGCGAGGTAAAATTTAATATTAAAAGCTCCAAAAGAATAAAGAAGAATATTATATGATTACAGAAAAAACAGATTTTGGCATAGTACACCTTAACAATAAATCAGCAAAATATCAAGATATGCTTACCTCTTGAGTTAGATTGACCTCAACAATAAAAACTACAGAATACTATAAAGAAATTGAAGAAGACTTTAAAAGATGGAAAGATCTCCTGTGTTCTTGAATAGGCAGTTAGTATTGTTAAAATGGCCAAACTACCAAAAGTGCTGTTCAGATTTAATGCAATTTCTATTAAAATTCCAATGACAGTCTTCATAGAAATAGAAAAAAGTCATGAAATTCATTTGGAAAAATAAGAGGCCCAGGATAGCCAAAGTAATCCTCAGTGAGAAAAGTGAAGCAGGAAGCATCACAATACCATACCTCAAATTCTGCTGCACAGCAATAGTAACAGAAACATCATGGAATTGGCACCAGAGCATACATGTAGACCAATAGTACAGAGTGGAAGACACAGAGACATACCCACATAAATGCAGTTATTTCATACTAGACAAAGGCATCATAAACATAAAATGGAGAAAAGATAGATTCCTAAAGCTCAAAAAGTAAAATCAGGAATCAATAAATGGGATAGAATCAAACTAAAAAGCTTCTTCACAGCAAAGGAAATAATCAAGAACATGAAGAGAGAGCCTACAGAATGGGAGAAAATATTTGCCGCCTACATCTCAGATAGAATATTTATCTTCAGGATATACAAAGAACTCAAAAACACCAAAACCCCCCAAATAATCCTATCAATAAATGGACAAAGGAACTGAACAGGCACTTCACAGCAGAAGAAATATGATCAGTCAACAAATATATGAAAAAATGTACCACATCTCTAGCAATTAGAGAAATGCAAATTAAGACTATGCTGAGATATCATCTCACTCCCATCAGAATGGCAATTATCAAGAATACAACTAACAGTAAATTGGTGAGGATATTGGGGGGGAAAAAGGTACACTCATACATTGCTGGTGGAACTACAAATTGGTGCAACCACTCTGGATAGCACTATGAAGATTCCTCAGAAAACCAGCACGTGGAACCACCATTTGACCCAGTTTTCCTACTCCCTGGTAAATACCCTAAGGACTGAAAATCAGCATTCTGTAGTGTCACAGCCACATCAATGTTTGTAGTAGCTCAATTCACTAAACCATGGTACCAACCTAGGTGCCCTTCAGCAGATGAATGGATAAAGAAAATGTGGTACATAAATATGAGGGAATATTACTCACCTATAAAGGATAATGAAATTATGGCATTTACTGGTGTATGGATGGAACTGAAGACTATCATGCTAAGTGAAATAAGCCAATCTCAAAAAACCAAAGACTGAATGTTCTCTCTGATATGTAGATGCTAACACACAATAAGCTGGGGGAGGACAGAAGTTCATTGGATTAGACAAAGGGGAATGAAGGGAAGGGAGGGGGGATGGGAATAGGAAAGACAGTAGAATGAATCAGGCATAACTTTGCTATGCTCATTCATGAATATACGACATTATGTACAATCACAAGAATGGGAAGTTATGTTTCATGTATGTATAATATGTCAAAATACACTCTAGTGTCATGTGTATCTAAAAAGAACAAATTAAAAAAAAAAGATACACTTGCAATTTTATTCCCCTGGAATGTCCATTTTTTTTTCAATATGTTCATAGAACATTTACAAAAATTCTTTGTGAATTGACCACAAAGATTAGCATTTCAAATTAAGAGTAGATATTTAATAAGAATCAGTTCACTGATGTTAATTTAGTACAAATCTAAAAATAAAACCCAATAATCTTAACTACTTTGAAATTAAATGCATTCCTAAGTAATATTAGGATGAAGGTTGATATCTTAAAAAGCAATGAATAGTACAACCATATGTAGGCCTTAATGAGAGCTGTCCCTAATGTTGAAATAGGGGAAAACTTACCAACTTTGCCTATCAAAACTAATAAAATTAGGAGTAAGTGTAACAAGAAAGGAAAATGTAATAGAAGGACATTAAATATGTCAAGTTACCCTAAATTAATTTTTAAAAACATTCTTGTGGAATATTGTAAAAATATCCTTATATTTCTGTGGATGAAACAAATGTTCATATGTAGCTAGGGACAGTATAAAAAAGAGGAATAAGAATGTATATAAAGCCTGTGGTGTCACTGAGGACTAATTATAAATATGAGTGAAACAAAGTCCAAGAATAGAATCTAAGATATGTAAGAATTTCACATGTGACAAAAGTTTCCTAAAATAGAAAAAGGCGTATTAATGGTTCTATGCCAGTGATACTAACTGCTAGGGAGAAAATAAAACTGAACTTGCAATATTACCATATCTATATAGATTCTAGATAGATTAAAGATGAAAACCAAAAAGAACAAAACTTAAAATCTGAAAAGAAAACTTAGAACTTTACATATATAGTATATAGGTGTGGAGAAAAGTCATCTCAAATAAAAAAAGATAATTGACAATGTAAAAATGTTAAAACTCTTCTATAGCCAAAGATACCCCCAAATCCATTGAGGAATGAAAGGCTATTTTTCACTCAAATGACAGATGGAAAATATGAAAGAGCCCTTTTAAGTTAGCAAGAACATGACTACCCTGTTGAAAAATGGGCAGAAGATTAAAAATAGGGTAAATATAAAGGCTTGTCCAGATAACTGACAAACATGAGAAAACAAATTGATTGGTAGTTAGGAAAAATAAATTTTCAATCACAGTGATATCATTTTATATTCATTAGACTTTTCCCATGGCAAAAATCTGAATCAAAATGTGTGCCCATCAATAGGATTGGTTCGAAAGATTTGGTATATACATATCATAAAATATGGTGCAATCCTTACAAAGAAATCTGAGCTATACCAGTAGAGTTGGAGGGATTTTTCTCTCCCATCAACTAAGAAACATGACCAGAACCCTTTTCTAAAAAGAAAAAGTGGGAAAAAAGGCCTCTAAATAAATGTGTTTACATGGGCGTATGAGCAGGGAAAAACATGAATGGGTGCATACTGGATGGTTAAGATGAGTCACATCTGGGATCCAAGGGTAGCTGATAAAAGGGAAGGGGCGGGGGACATACACTTAAGGAAAAACCACTAGAAGAGGCAACATTACACTTACAGATATTTGTGAAAAATTTTGAAAATAAAAATTTTAAAGAATGACAAAAGTGAAGAAAAATGATTTATGGACCTAAGAGAATAAAGTGAATTCTCATATCTACATAGGTGTTAAAGTGTATTTAATCTATAAACTTTACCTTGTCAAATTTTCAAAGAAATATGTGCAAATATCTCACAATTATGCTTTTTAATAAGTTTTCCTTTTTGTTATTCATTTTGCTGTTACCTTTTGGTGCATAAAAGTTTACACCTATTTATTCTCCTTTTATTATCAGATGATATCCCCACTCTATCTCATTTAGTGCTCTTAGTCATGAACTATATTTTCTAACAAAATGTTACTGGTTCTCCTCTTTCCTTGTGTTTACCTAGTATATAAGAATATACTTTTTACCTGACTATTTGGTTTTACAAGTGTCTATTATAAATAGTATATATTAGTATTCTTTTTCCAAATCTGAGACTTACCCTTTTTAAAGTATTCATATCACCCTTTCACATTTACTATGGTAATTAATAATTTGATTTTATTCTGTCAATCTGATTTGTGATGTATATAAATGATTTAATTCTGCATGACGTCCACATTTGTTTTGGATGCAAGAATTCTCCTTACAAAGATAATTTGTATTCTGAATTTTATGGGAGTATTTAATAAATGTAATGGTTAGTGCAGATATAAACTTACTGAGAATATTTTTCTTTCTTCCCTAATATTCATGAAGACAAACTAAGTGGCAGCAGCAATACAAACAAAAGACAAAAAATTGCTCAGGACTTTCTCAACTCTATTGACCAGACAGGAGAACTTTTGGCAATGTTTGAAGATGATGAAATTGATGAAGTTAAACAGGAAAGAATGGAGGTATAGTATGTTCTTCCCTTTTTACAATAATAGAACAGTCATCATGGTGCTTATGTGTTTGGTTCTTGTGTTCTTAAACTGTTAGCTAAAATCCTCAAATCAATTGTTGTATGTCTGATGGCAGCAGTGTACAGAGGAGTAAGCTCTGGAAAGAGAGTCAGACATTGTCTTCACAATTGAGTTCAGGAAACAACTTAGCATTTCTTTCTTTTTTTGAAAGTGAGTAGGTTTCCCTAGACTGGATCTGGCATTTGCTAGTTATGATTTCATTAAAGCTAATATGTAATTAGTCATATACTTATTTTGGTTATAAATTATGTAGTCATATTTGTGGCAAAGGAAATCGTTACTGCTTTTGTTTTGACCTGTAGAGTGAAGAGCTATTTTTTAGACTGATACTTGCAGTCTCATCAGTTAAGATAGTATCCAAGACAATTTCATGTGTATATCACAGTAACACAGTTATTGACATATACTTGAATTCCCTAGATGTTTTGTTAACAACGAATAAGAAAATGCATGTCTGCTATTTACCTTAGCTATCTGTACATAAAATTGTTTCTTTAAATATACTTTAAGAAAAATAGAGTGATGATTTCATTTGCATGCCTTCCAAACTGCAAGGCAATAGTCTTGTATTCTTATTATAATAGTTTTACTTGTAAGAAATCCCAGTTTCTTTCTTCTCTTTAAATTGGGCAAGAGAGGTAATGCCAGAATTCCAAAAGATGTTGCTAAATGCCTACTTTATCATAGTCGCTACACATGCTAAAAATAATTATATTTCATGTTAAATTCTGGAGGAAGTCCAGTAGACATAATGCTTTATACATATAGCAACCTTCTTTAAGGAATTAGTGTGCTTAGATCATGAACTGTGATCTAAAGGCAATGTTCTTTTAGGTATCAATTACTTTAGAAATGTGTGGTTATCTTGGTTTGGGGCAACTGCAAATGGTTTAAGTTCAACTTTGCCTTGAGCCAAAAACATGCTAAGTTGTCCAAAGCAGATGATAAACATGCATTTCTGGTGTCATTATGGCCTAAACAGGATATGATATTTTAGTGGCATGGTTGTTTTTGATGTGTTTTACAGAAAGCAAATATTGTTTATGCTTTATTTTAAAAATATTTTTATATTATATAAATGGGCATTAAAAGTCATTAAAGAGTCTACATAAAACATGTAAAATAGAACAAGTAGCTTTTCAAGTTTGATGTGAAAATCGAGGCCAACCAAGCCTGTTGCCCAGAAGGGCATTCCACAATCAAGGAGAAAGAAGAGAAGAAATGGAGTGTTTTGTAACACTAAGCTCATAATGGCAGGCTCCTTGATGCTTGGAGAAACAAGTCAATTAGTTACTAGTTAATATCAATAAAATATTTGGAAATTAAGAGTAAAAAAAAACCTTGACCATTTACATAGTCCGTAGTTATGTTGGATAATGAAACACTAATAGTTGAAAAAATAAGTACAGTGGAATTCTGCTTCATTCATAAGCAAGAGATTAGCAGCTTAAGTTCTTATAACTAAAATCTTCTGTAACCCAGATGATAAAGAATAGTTTTGATATTCTATTCAACTATATTAACAGAGTGCAACTGAATAAAAAATAATGGACTTGTAGTCATAACTACAGGCAGTGTAGAAAGTGGAACTGTTAAGAGCAGAGGCTTGCCTGCTTCTGATTTGACAGGTTACAGTTTCAAGAGTAAACCACAACTGTGGCAGTCCATCTGAAACCACTTTGGACTCACAGACTGCAATATCTTGCTTTTAAAGTGTAGTAGAGTAATCAGTCTTGGCATCATTGAGTGATTTGATTTTCCTCTAAGTATCACTTAGAGTCGCAGAAACTATTTACTATCTTCTCCTCTAAAATGTATGGAAATGGCATAGACCTACCAACAAAGCCTAATTAGGGTTCTTTCTTTGTTTTTTCATTAGTTTATTTAAATTAATTTAAAAGAGAAAACTTTTATAGATATAAAAACTCACTTGGGACTCGAGTTTTGTCCCAAAACACTGAACAAGCATACAAAGAGCAAACTGGCTTCTTCCCCATGGTTTTCAACTGATAATGGATTTGCATTTCACTCCTAATTTACTTGATTGCTATAAAGTACTATGTGAAATATGAAAAATGTCCAAATTTTTACGTCCCTTTGCCTTGCTAGTTCATCATTAAGACAGGTAATTAACTCCTACTTTGTTCATTGGCCTCCAGCACTATATTTCTTAACACATGGGTATATCTTCAGTGGAGATAAATAATCATGATCTCTGAAGATCGTCCCAAATTATCAAATAAAAATTTTAATATGTTCAGAGTTATTTTCAGTGTCTTTGAAGGACTGAGAAGTAGAAGCAGGAAAATGGTAATCATAGTAACAAATAAAAACATAGCTCTCTTCCAGTCACCCCCTGACTATACCTACTCCCCTTCCAAATGAGGCAGGTGTGTTTTAGTTCAACCAGGCTAGTTTTGTCATTCCATTTTTAAAATTCTAATCAAGTAAATGGACTATGTGAACCAGAAGCCAAGAAAGGATCACAAAAAGCCTACAGATTGCTTTGGCTTTTTTTTTAAAGGAAGAATGGTCATTCACAGAACATTTCTACCTAAGACCCAGCTACTCTGCTTCTGGAGAAACCTGAAGAGCTTACTTAGGTTTACCATTAACAAATCACTGAGTTCATAAAGGGGATGTAAGCGGTGAAACTTTAAAAAATTAAGTAAACTGTGCCTTCACTCTAGTCTTCAAATTGATAAAGAGGAAGAGAGCAAGAATTAGAACTTACTAGAGACAACAGTCTTTAAACAGGTTGGGGTACAGAAAATCCTGTGTCTGTTTATCTTAAATCAGTGGCTTCATACTTCAATCCGGAAAGAAAGCAGAAAGATGTAAATAAAAATTTAAGGCAGCTTAATTTTTTTTTTTTTTTTTTTTTTTTTTGGTCTTGGACATTGAACCCACGGGTTGCTACACCACCGAGCTATGTCCCCAGCCCCTTTTTATTTTATTTTTTATTTTGAGATCGGGTCTCTAAGTTGCTGAGGCTGGCCTCAGATTTGCAGTCCTCCTGCCTCAGCATCCCAAGTAAGTGGGATTATAGTCACATGTCATTGTGCCAGGCCTAAAAGTTCTTTTAATAACCTTAGAATTGAGTAATATTCTTCATAGCCATCTGAATTTGCTTAACCTGAAATGAATTGGCTACAAATTTTTAAAACAAGCTTCTCACAAAGCCTTCCAAATGATAAATCAGGCATATCATTCAGCTGTCCCTCACATATTATGGAGTTGTGATCCCTAGGGATTTTCTGTCCCAAACTTATGTAGTTTTTGGAGGTAAATGAACTAGAAAACACATTGAAGGCTCCAGAGGGTGAAAGTAGCTATAAAAGTTCTCTATCTTCTATTTTTCAAGTGTCTTCTTTCTTTTAGTCCCTATTTCTACCTATCATGATTTTTATTAATTATAAAGGAAAGGAAAATAGAATGCCTCAAAAACCAAGAGTCTAAATATTTCTTAGATAAGATTAACAGAAAAGAAAAAAGACAAATACCAGTTAAGATACACACTTGCAAATATCAAAAAATTAAAAGGTTGATTTAAAAACTGAATTTCAGAAAAAATATTAATAATTTAAATGTATATGGCATCAAGAAATTAAGATAGGGTTGAGGTTGTAGCTCAGTTCTAGAGCACTTTCTCAGCATGTGCAAGACCCTGGGTTAAATTCGTTGCACTGGAAAGAAAGAAAAGCAACAAAGAAAGGAGAAAGACGAGGAAGATGTATGTAGTTTATATATATAGTTTATATGTATAATATGTACAGATATGTATGTAATTGCCCTTACATCCATATAGATATAGTATATAGTAATATACATACAATTTGACTATATTTTTCCACATTTTTTTATCAGTGCATTATAGTTGTACATAACGGTGGGATTCGTTGATACATATTAGTATATGCACACCATATAATGACTATATTTTTTTAAAGGTAGAAGAGCAATCTGAGGCATATCAGATGGCCCCAAATGATAATGATAACTATATTAGTTTCAGTGAAAAGAGAATTTAAAGAGAAAAGCTTTAGAATAGAATAAAGACAGTGATTTTATGTTACTGAATGATGTTGCCTTGAATCAATCTGAGGGAAATAAGATTTGAATAAATACCTACTGAATATATATAAATTTTATAAATGAGCAACAGTTTTAAAATCTTAGGTAGCTCCAAAGAGTCCCTGGGGAGTAGACAGCCCCTATCTTATCCCCACACCTTCTTTAATTGGTGTTCTTCAGTTTTATGTTATGCCTCTTCATCTCATCAATGAGGAAACTGTTTGACTATTGTTTTAATTGATAAACAATTCAGTTTTCCTTAAGGAGAATCAACAAAGGATATGATTCATCAAGAGAGAATATTGTCATGTCTGGTTATTTTAAGGGTAATTTTTGTTCAAATAATTTTAAAATACTTTGTAAAATTAGTATTCAGGAAATACTAATAGAAATACCTCAAGAACTTGATAATTCTAGCTACATAGCAGAATTAATGTAATGTACTTTTTTTTTTTTTCTCTGACCTGGAAGCTGCAGAAAATATAGTAGTATTTAGTTTTAGAAGAACTCAATATTTTACATTTAAGATGTAGCTCTGAAACTGATTTGTTTGTAACTTTATTTATGCTATCAAATTATATTTTGTCCATAGCTGTCTTCTTACAAAAGGTAAAGACAAATCACAGGAGAAATAAAAATAATGAACATAAGATATCTTTTTGCTATGAACAAAACTCATTTTTTGCCTATAAAACTATGAAGAGTAAGATAGGGTTGGATACATATTAATTATTGATCTAAATATAGAGTAGTAAAATACAAGTATTTCATCTGATACCACATAAATACAAAAGATCATTAAACCTGAATTCGAACATCTGTATGCTAATGAATTTGAAAACTTGAAAGAAATGGATGAATTTCTAGACAAATTTGATTTACCAAAATTGAACTGCAGGTTCAATAATATTTGTCGAAACTTCTCTTCGAGAAGGCATTCTCAATTATTGACATTATTGACATGAAAAATAAATTACAGAGCATATGAAATAGAGAGCATTTCCTTTTTTTTGTTTTGTTTTGTTTTTTTCTTTTCTTTTCTTTTAAGCATTTCTGACCCAGGTCTTTCCTAAATACCATTATTCTGACAGGTGGTTGTCAAGGATTCTTTTAGGATTTTCTTTTTCTGAATACATAGTCTCATACTGTTGCTTTCTGTTGAAAGATAAGTTAGATGACTACGTCTTTCTGTTAAAAAAAAATTTTAGGGTTACTTTTACCTTCAGAGTTATTCAAAATTCTTTACCATTAGTTTTTGGGTGAAATTTTAAAAGTTTGTTTTTGTTTTTGTTTTTGTTTCCCTCCCTGCCCCTCTCCTAAGTCTGCAGGGGAGCATAATACATGTTGGTAGCATTGAAACTTTCCTCCAAAATCCTATTTTTCCTACCCTAAATCAGAACATATGATCTGACATCCACAAGTATCCTTTGTTATGGGAAAGGAATATTTAAAATCAGGATTTGGTAGTGAAATGTAGGAACAATGATTGCTATTCACTTCTACCTTTCCCACATCAAGGGGTAAAGATAGACATCAGCACTACAAACTGTAAACATTCATGTCCACCAGTGGTAATGCATGTGTGCAGGCTTTGCTGGGCTGCAGTTTATTCTTGCACAAATGGATATTTGATGAACACATACTGATTATACTGTTCACTGAAGTTTTTATAGAACCAATCAATATTTTGTCCCAAGTAATTTCAGTTTGTTCTTTTTAAAATGAAATCCTTCTCTTTTAAGATACATTTTAAGGGTTTTCTTAGACATCCATCCACCAACTTGTTTATAAAACACCTTGGCAGAGAAGAGTTTTAAAATATGATTGAATTTAAGAACACCACAGGATTTACCACTAATTTACATTTAATGTTTATAGTTCTGAAATTGTGGTTGTTTGTAATAACCAAACTATTTTTGCCTTGAATATTTTGTGGATTATATTTCCCTATTCTTTCTCCTTCACCCATATTCCCCAGAGTAGGTGGGCAGATTGTTGTTTTATAGTCTGGCTTTGTTTAGCTTTATTGGTTTAATCTCAACAAGTTTAGTGTTTCTAAATCTGAAAATAAGTGTATTCTGTGGCAAGATTTTTGTCCTTTTAATGCATAAATTTATTTAGTGAAATTAACAGATCATTGCTTCTTTGGTCTAGATAATATACCTCTACTACTTTTTTTTTTGCATCTGTGGTAAAGAGCTACCATTAGTTTAGTTCTTATTGTTGCCACTACCTTTTGAGTAAATTGTACACATCAGACTCTTCAGTATAATGAAATGTATTTCTATGTCATCATATTCTTCACTTAGAATTAAGAATTTTAGATTAAGCCATAAATATTTAATTACTAAATCACATAGTAATCCATTGTATTAACATGTTTGGAACTTTTCATAGCATCATTCCAAAAGGCTGATCAGATCTTGCCAGGATCCTGCTTTTCATGACTTTATGTCTGTAGAAGAGTCTTTTCATCCTCATGTCCCATCCTCCCAGCACCCCCACTCTTCCTGTACTTGTACTGTACCTGCACACACAAACTCTCAAATACCCCTGAAGGAACTCCCTTGGACTTGCATTTCCCTACATAGACATTTGCTTTGTTTCCTTTTCCTGAACCTTCTCCATCTTGCAACACCTCAGTTCAGATATTTTAGTATATGATAAATTATGTATAACCAGTTGTGTTTGTTTAGTTTTACTTCCTCAATAAGTTCCTTGAGGGCATGCACTTATTTACTTTCATATCTTCCAGACTTAACAGATTGCCTCAAACATTATAAATTTTCAGGAAATATTTGTCCATATACGATGAATAAAATAGGTGTAATTTTATAGCTGGAAGTGTGACTTATTACTCTGTTTTTCTACTTAAAATATGCAATTTCCAAGTATATAAAATCAGTTACTTCTTCTGATTCACATAAGATCATAAAAAGATGTTACTGTATAATTAATTTTAGTTATGTGCCTTTTCAATACCAGGAGTTATTTGTCAAATCTTTTATGGGTGGTTTTTCGTTGCTAAAGGTTTTCATTGCTTGCATAAATTCCTGTTCAAGTTATAGCAGTGACTTCATATTTCTTGTTATAGAAATTCTTCTAACTGTACTGCTAAGTAACTAGTAATAAATATTAACAATTTAGGCATTACATCTTATTAAATCTTACTTTCAAATGTGTTACCTTCAAGAAAGGACTTCTACATCTTTTACTATTTCTGCATCTCAAATAATAGAAGACAATATTTATTAATAATGAATTAATTTACCTTTTTTCAAATATGGAGGAGATGAAAGTACAAAAATGACGAATTTTGGGAAAACACTTTAGAAAAATTCAAAAACATTGGGTGATTGTTTCTATTTTGAAAGAATACCTTATTACATAAAAACTCTACCATTTTTTAAATAACTTCAATTAAAAATATGACTCTTACTTTTCAAAATGTAGCACATATACAAATATCTGCCAAGAGTGCTACTGTATCCTTACTGTAGCTGTAAAAATTATCCAAGCATGGAGCAAACAAAAGAAGGGAAGAGAGAACAAGGACTGACAGATGAAGAATTGAAGCCCTTTATCCTAGGAGTAGCTCTGTATAAAGTTTCTGTTATCCATCTATCTGGAAATAAAACAAGGAAATAGTGCTATTTACTATCGCATCAGAAAGAATAGAATATTCATAAAATAAGTTTATTCAAGGAGTTGAAAGAAATTGAAAAGAAACATATATATGGGAAAATAATCTATGTTCATGGATTAGAGGAATTAATGTCATTAAAATGTCCATGCAGCCTAAAGCAATCTATAGACCAAGTGCTGTTTCTGACAAAATCCCAATGGCACTTTTCAAAGAAACAGAAAAGCACAATTCTAAAATTCACATGGAATTCACAAAGGACCAAATAGTCCAAGTAATAATCTTATGAAAGAAGAACAAAATTGAAGGCATCTTATTTCCTGATTTCAAATTATATTACAAAGCTATAGTAAGCAAAAAAAAAAAATTGGTACTAGCATAAAAACACATAAATATACCAGTATAACAGAAAACTTAGAAATGAATCCATGTTTATATGGTAACTAATCTTCAGCAAAGACATCAGGAATACAAAATGGGAAAAGGATAGTCTGGTCAATAAAAGGTTTTAGGAAAAGTGAATGCCCATGTGCAAAGAAAAAAAAAAAAGAAAGAAAGAAATTAGATCCTTTTCTGGGGGGGTACCAGGGATTGAACCCTGTCTTTCTTATTTTGAGACAGGGTCTCGCTAAGTTGCTTAGGGTCTCACTAAGTTGCTGAGACTGGCTTTGAACTCAATCCTCCTACCTCAGCCTTCCAAGTCACTGGGATTACAAGCATTAGCCATTACACCTAGCAGATCCATTTCTTATGCCACACAAAACTCAACTCAAAATGGATTAAAATAAATGTAAAACAAACTGTAAAACTCCCAGAAGGAAACATAAGGGAAAAAGCTTCTTGACATTGGCCTTGGCAATGATTGTTTTTGTTTATTACACCATGAGCTCAGGTAACTAAAGCAAATATGAACAAATGAAACTGTATTGAACTAAGAAACTTCTACACACCAAAGAAAACAATGAAACTGAAAAGCTTCCTATGGATTGGGAAAAAAAATTATGAACCATACATGTGAGAAAAGATTAATAGCTGAGATATAGAAGGAATTCACACAATGCAATAGCAAAAAGAAACAACAAAAAGGCTAGCAGGTTTATGAAAAGATCCACAAATCTAATCATCATGGAAATGCAAATCATAGCCACAATGAGATCACCTCACACCTATTTGAATGACTAGTATCAAATTGATAACATGGTGTGTGTGTGTGTGGAAATAAATTAGACAAAGAAAAGTACTGAATGATCTCGAATGTGTAGTCCAGCCAAAGAATGATTGGTTGTCTTGGTGACCTGGATTTTACTTCTTTGAGATGTCAGACCCCAGACTAATCAAATCATCTAGTAGTATCTCATGGTATTAATATAAATCATTCCATCTACTTGTTTGTGACTTTGGTACTTTTCACATGTCATGGATATAGGCTAGTTGGGTGTTATTCAAAAAATTATGATTTTCTACGGCAAGAGACATCTATAAGAAAATTTATGAGTCATTTGTAATGCATTTTAATAATGTTGAATCTCATCTTCCCCTTCCACACCACAAAAAAACAAATGAAAGCACAGAAAAAAAAGAAGGGTCACACTTTCAAATGCTAGAAAATGTATTTTGTTTAAATTGTACCAAGAATTGCCCATTGTTTGTATAGGTTTGTAGAAATAGACAATCTCATGTATTATGAGTTGATATAGCTATCAGGAAGTACATAGGACAACCTCTATTAAACATGTTAAAAACAAAACTCCTCTCTGCATGTTCTTTGATCCAGAAACTGCATTTCTAGGTACTGTCCTAAGGAAATAATTTTTTTGTTTAATAATGGAAATACTAAAGCTGTGGATTTTCCTCTTAATTTGTTTTTGATAAAACTTACAGATTTTGAAAATAAGTGATATTTCTATTATTCAAATTGTATTTTGTAAATTGCCCTTTTGAATTGCCATTCAAATTTGAATTGACCTAAGTTACTTAGAATATTCTATATAGAGTGATATATATCTTCCAAGTGACTGTTTAATTTTTTTCTTTATTAAATATTTTAGTTGTGTTATTTCATGGCAGACTATTAGATACATTATTTTTAGCTGAAGAATTTGGTCGAATTTTCTTGGTGACCTAATATGTGGTAGTTTTTTTGTAAATGTTCTATGAACAAGGTAGGAAAATTTTACCTGTTGGATCATCATTATTAATAGAATTCACTGCCTTTTTATCATTAGTCTCCAAACCTCTTTTTATGACAGATCCTCATCACTTAGAATTTGAGAAATCACTCTTTTATTCCTGCCCTCATAAAGCCACAATTCTAATTAAATCCAGTTCTTATTACATGGCTATTGTACGTCTATTTCCTGGGAATTGAACATGGTTGGAGAAACATCAGACTAACTAATCTTGACTTTGGATTTGTAACTAAAAGCCTCAGATAGCCCTTACTGCTACCCAGCAGTCCTAGAACATTCCCTAGTACATTCACGCTTCAACTGTACTTAATTGATTATTTAAATATTTCCTCTCTCGTCAAATCTGTAGCACTTCTCCCCTTTCTGGTTCTCTGATTCCTTGTATCTTGTTTCACTGAGAAAAGAGAAGCAATCAGAAGAACTATTCAAGAAGCTCCCAGCACAGCATTGTTATGCCACATTGGTTCAGGTTTAACAGTACAGAAAAATACTGTAATTTCCCCTTTCTTGAACAAAAAAGCTTCCAGTTACATTTTTCTGCTGTCCTTTAGCGTAAAACTTCTCAAATAGATTATATTGCTCTCTTCCAATTCTCTTTAGAGCCCATTTGTCTTACCCTTTCATCGCTAGGACTCTACAGAAATTGCTCATGTTAAAGTCAAAGGTAACCTACATTGTTACCAAATACATTATCTTCCACCTTTATCTTTCTTCAGCTAAAACCTCTCAGTGATTCAGAACTGAACCACTTCCAGACTTCTCTGTGCACCATTTTCCAGTCCTCTCATTTCCCTCAGATCTGATATCAGAGGGATTTTGTCAGAGTTTTCCCAATAATGCCATTTGAAAGGTGCTGTAGTGAAAATTGTGTCCCAGCACCAACACCACCCCAAAATAATTTATTGAAGCCCTCACTCCCAATGTAATGGCATTTGGAGATGGAGTGTTTGGGAGATAATGCAATTTGGATGAACTTACAAAGGTAGAACTGTCATGATGAGATTAGTGAATGTCCTTTTAAGATCTGGAAGAGTCTCTAGAGCTTTCTTTGCCATGTAAGGGCACAATGAGAAGGCAACTCTCTGCAAGCCAGGCAGAAGGCCCTTATCAGAGCCCCACTGTGCTTAGCACCATGTGGGTAGACTTCTAGGTTCCACAAAAATGGTGAGTTCACAATGATGAATAAATTTCTGTTAAGTCACACAGTCTTCAATATTTTGTTATGGCAGCTTCAGTAGACTGGTGCAAAGGAATATTTCCCATAACCCAGGCCTCTTGTCTCTTTCCCCACTATATTATTATTTGTGGCACTTACCATCCTTGATCCTGTGTGTTTGCTTATATGTATGTCTTAACCCACTAGCATGTAAGCTCCAGGAAACAAGAGCTTTGTTTTATTCACTTCAGACTCTCCATTACCCAGAATAGTGTATAACTTCAGTAGGTCCTCAATAAATATTATATGAACAAATATTAATAATAAAAAATACTTTTGAATATCTATAGATCATGTATGTTTCATCATATGGAAAGCACTTATTTTATTACTACTTTTACCTTGAAGAGATATATACATGTTTCTTTTCAAAAAATCTCTCTTACTCGCATCCAGTGGTCATCACTGAAAACTTCAACAAATTGTAGTACTTGTCTTTTAAACAGGAAAAACATTAATTTGTCTTTAATCTCTTTATACACCTCTACTTTGTAGGAGATAACCTATAAACTTTTTGGTAGTATAAAAAATTTTTGTTTTTACTCTGTATTTGAATTCAAAGTACTGCAAAAACTCTACTGTTGATGGGATTTTTTCAATAGTGCAGACATCTCCTATACCAAGTAAAATGCAATGAATTGCAATGTTCTCACAATTAGTAGTAGCAGAGTTCTGTGTAGCACCTATTACATGCTGGATACTGTTCTAAACCCTCATCTATGTATGATCTCATGTATTCTTTTCTTCAGTGTATGCAGGATATAGTTTCTATTGCTGAACCCACTTTCCAGATGAGGACCCTGAAGCATAGAAATTAGGTAACTTGCCAAGGGTCATGACTATAATATGAAAAGCATTAGGAAGGAAATAGATGGTTGCATGTACTATATGGAAAAGGAAAGTAGTGGGAAAGTTTTGTATTTTTTCCATTCTGGCTTTCATCTGGAAGAATTTCTTGAATTTACTGTTTTAAGATTACTAGCCTCCCTAATGTCAATGCTGATGAAGACATTTTTCTTTATTTTTATTTCTCTTTAGCCACTTCAGTTAATTTCTTAACAGAATCACATTTTAAAGATAGCATTTATCATATTTGATTTACAAAAGTGAAACCTCATTATTGCAAGTCCACAGTTTCTTAAACCATACTTGATAAGGGATTACTGTGTCTTTCAGAATTCTTCAAAACATATGAAGAGCCAAGGACATTCAGTTATTTACTTATTAGTAGAAATCATATTGCTCAGCTCTTAATCATTAGGTGAGAGGGACCTTAAAGAATTTTGGTTACAAAGAATAGAGACAAAGTAGTTTTGAACTTTAAAGAAAATTGAGGAGTAGGGAACTTTAAATGGCATGCCATACTGCATTTTTGTGGGGGAAAAAAAAAATTTCTAGAGAAAGGTGCTAGGAAGTTGAAAAGTTTTCAGAAATGGCATGAGAAGTCAGAGGCCAACTTTGTTTTCAGAATTTTACCTGGTTTGGCCCTTGTGGAAAGAGAAGAAAATTGTCTTGTGACCCTATTTACACCTACATAAACTGAGTATAGTCCAAGTGCATATAGGTTAAAGAGGTTTTTGTTGATTACTTTGGGACCTGACCACCATTTAAGACAGAATATCTGTGAGAAGATACATTCTGAATTTAAAATAGACTTTTAGGATACAACGTATTTGTGAATTTGAGGATTTTGTATTTTAGTTCTAAATGTAATTTTTTAAGACTGCAGATTTTCAGTGAAACATGACTGCTTGTCATCTCTAAACTCTTATCAAACTTGTTCTTTGTGAAAACAGAAAACTACTAGTATTAAAGATGACGAATAAGTAAAACTTGGCACCCTTTCCTGATTGCTTATGAGATTACTTAGAAAGATCTTGTTTCCTTATGTATAAAGGACTTGGCAATGGTGTTTGAGCTTTTCTATAATTTATGCTCAAATTTCTGGCAGTGTCCTGATGGTAAACGTCCTGATAGTAGCTAAAAGATGTATATTATTTTTACTATTAATAATAGAAGCACTGGTTACTTAAGAGAACAAAGTCAGTTTTTTCAGAATACTGAAGCAAATATGAGAATTGTGTTTCTATAGGAAAACAACTGTGATTGGTGTGTAGATGATATAAAGATCATGGATTCATCTAGAGATTGGCGATCACAAAGAAGTTACATATATATTCACATATATTATTTGATATGTTGTTTTGAAAATAGTTACATTTTCATGTACACAAATTTCTCATGTTATAAGGGTGTGTATCTTCTTGTGTTGTGGCCCTGGGGATGGAACCCAGGGGTACTTTACCTTTGAGCTATATCCCCAACCTTTTGTTATTTTAAGATAGGTTCCCACCCAGTTGCCATGTCTGGCCATGACCCTGCCTTAACCTCCTGAGTAGCTGGGATTGCAGATGAGCCTGACAGGATATGAATCTTCTAAGCACACCAAAGATGGAAATATAGCTGGCCCTCAGGAACTTAGAAACCTATGAAAGAAATTTTTTGTATACTGTTTCTGATTTCTGCTCTCTCCACAATCTTTAATTTTTCTCAACCTGAACTATTTTTTACCTTAGGGACAACATACCACCAGCAGTTCCCAAACTAGTTTCATCTCCAGAGAGAAGCAGACCCAATTCTCTGCATTATCAATCTCAGATCTCTGGAAATCGTCTCTGATTGACCCAGTTTTTGTCAGATATCCAGAACTGGACCTGGCAGTGTAGCTAGAAGGCAGGGACTTGTTCTCTCTCTCGAAGATAGAGGATTGTCAGGTAAACTTACAGAGAAGTAGGCAGCAAGAGTAGACAGTGCCTTAGCTACTTATGCTAGAAAACCCGTCCATTCATCCCCTCGACCTTTGAAATACACGCGCGTACACACACACACACACACACACACACACACACACACACAGAGTTGATCTTGAGACTAATCCTATTTTATTTTTAAAATGTTTTTTATAATCTAAGCATAAGTTTCCTTCCTTCTTTCCTTCCTTCCCACTCCATCCCAACAATGGAGTCTTGCTATGTTGCATAGGCTGAAATTTATTTTTCTTACAAAACTACAAGGTATATAAAAAGGAAAATCACTCTGGAAGAGTAAGTATAAACTCTCCTTAAAGTGCACAGAATGACAAAGAGCACATAAAATATGCTTCTAGTCAAACTCTTCTAAAAAATATTTTCACCAAAACTATAAAATGTTTCAATAAGTGTTTCTTCAAATATGTTATTTTAAATACTGTATTACTTTAGCAAATATTTAAATACTATATTAGTTTCTCTGCATACTTGACCTGGATTTCATTCTACCTGTTTGCCAAGTATGTTGAAATCACAAATCCATATTTATTTGCCAGGTTAAATGTTTTCCCACATAATATACTCTTTAAAGTGTCACAAGCCTACTAAATCCTATTTCTTTTTCATCGGGACCTAGTAGGAGCTTTTTTTTTTTTTTTTTTTTTTTTTTTTGTAATTCTTTGTATCTTTCTTCAGTTAAAGGGGTAGGATGTGCTTCCCTCATGGAATATATAAAGGTAAAAATATAACATGTTCCCTACTATCCATTGCCTTTGTTACCTATTAGAAAATAAAACGTTTAAAACATGCTCACTGAATTTAACATACATTTTTGAAGCCTCAGTCTTATTTCCTTAGAATCAGAATACCAAAGCACTCCTTACACTGTAGAATCTGCTTTTATCTAACAGGTTACTCTGAATAGACTAGTACAATGAAAAAATATGAGACCATGGTGGTGTATAAATAACTGACATTTGATTATGGCATTTCTCTTTCCATGCTTATGTGACTCAAACATCCGTTTAAAACTTTATTTTCATGGTTATTTTCAAAGAACTTTGATGTGCATCTGAGTACTATAAATTCTTAGATCTATGCTCAAAAACATCTATTTGTTAAAAGTTTTTAATGTATGTTTTAGTTTTAAAAGATGGACTTCATGTTTGACTTCTCTGTGATTCACATGATAGTTTCTGCCTTTGGCAGAGTTCACTAGTATATCTTTTCAGGTTTCTTACATGGGACCTAAATCCACTTTAATAAGGACCATCTTGAAGAGGAGCTATCTTTAAAGGGATAGTGGTAGTGATTTTCCTGTTTTCAATTTCCCTGATTAAAAAGTACCTGAATTCTCTTTTCTTTCACCATCTATTATGAAAGTACAGATGAATGCCTAGTCTTTATTCCATTACCAGTATCTTAAGGCATCCTGATACCTTAAAGAGGGAAAAAACCTTTCTTGTAAGAGGGAAGAGACTAGTATAGGTAATGCAGTAGAGTACATAGATGTGTCATTGCCACAGTGAAGTAATTCACACACTCAATTTTGAAATATCTGGGTGTTTTCCAAAGTTAAGAACCTGGTGGCTTCTTCTTTCAGTAAGTTTCTTCTATATGAAGCATTGTTGAAAATTGCTAGAATCTATTTGAACAGCTTCTCTGATCTCTTATAACCTAGGACTGATGGCTATGAAATATTTCTAAAGATCTCAGGGTTCCTGAGATATCGGCTACACACAGAACCACAGAATGTCAGAATTGCATTAAAGAAAAGAGAACTCAGTCACAGTGATATGAGACAACTTAACTAGATTACTATGTGTTAGAGATAAACCAACACCTAGTGCCCAGGTCTTCTGATTCCCACATCAGCGTTCTAATTACCACTAACTGATCTGTTAGGGTGTACTATGGGTTTTAGTGTTTACTTAAGAATATTTCAAGCATTTAGATTGTGATTAAAACTTAGTGATCACTGTTCAGCATTGTTGAGATTGGGTTCAAATTATATTAATCCTATGATGTACTCTATTTATTATTTTGGAAATGTATCTTGAGTCCCATCTTATATACTTTTTATCTGCATCTTTCTCCTCAAAATAAAACTACATCTTGAGAAGTATGCAACTTTTGCAATTTTCAGCTTTTCATTAAAAACCAAAGCATTATTTTCTAGGTATTATGACTTCTTCCTTAAATCCATCCATGCATTTACTTCTATCCATTTCTGATGACATTTTCTCTAACTTTCAAGTTCTTGTTCTTATAATCACTTCAGCCCTCACACTCCCTTGTCTATTTCAATAATCTCTCTCTTTGATGAAGTTTGACATTGATGGCTTTTCATTAGCTATTCCTAAGCTTCCAGTAAAGGGTTAGAATAGGGTAGGTCAAGAACAATGATCCATTGTGCCAACTGGCACTTCTATAAAAATGCATAAATGAAAAATGGTAAAATATTTGAGTACCCATTGGAGTGATCCTTTGTCAAGTCCCTTGTTATATTACTGACCTTCCATGAGTTGTTATCGTCTGTGTGAGATAGAAATAGATTGAATGTACCTAAATTTATTCCTTCCTAGACTAGTACTTCTAAGCCTTTTTAGAGTTAGGACAGTACTAGTGGGTGTTTATTTTGTCTTAATGTTCCCCTCTGAAAGGACTCCATGAAGTTTAAAATTACATAAAACAAATTGCATTTTTTAAAAATGTTGATGAATGATATATAAGAGAGTTCTCATCTTTAAATTCGTTAGAGGCTCCTATGATTGCTAAAAATCAGTTCTGGAAACCAATATGGCAGATCACATAAATGTAATGAATTAAAACCTCTGTCATACCACCATGACAGAGATAGCTACCCAGAATCTGTGCTCTTCTTTCTTTATAACAAAATTCTGATTTGTAGCTGGATATTTTGCCATCCAGAAGAATTACCACATTTCTCTTCTTACCTTGTAGCTAGGTTTTATCACATGACTGAGTTGTGACCAGTGAAATGCAAGCTGTGTTCAAAGGAAGTTTCTAGTAGTTTATTTTAAAGAGAAGTAGTGTACCCTCTTTCTTCCCTTTCTACATTTGATTGATTTATGCAGATGTGAGGGTTAGAAAGCCAATATGAATCATGAAAAGGAGGCCGCAGTCTGAAATGTCAAAGCTGATACTGGATGAGACTGAGGCCTTAGTGATTTTAATGTTTGATTATATCAAACCTAGTTATCTCCAGAATTAATTTGTGTGAGAAAAAGTAAACTTTCTATCTTTTCTATGTAACTACAGTTTTTGGTTAGAGAGTGTATAATTAAAAAATTTTTTTTTTTTTTTCTGGTACTAGGGATTGAATTCAGGGGCACTCCACCACTGAGCCACATCCCCAGCCCTATTTTGTATTTTATTTAGAGACAGGGTCTCACTGAGTTGCTTAGGGCCTTGCTAAATTGCTGAGACTGATTTTGAACTCGCAATCCTCCTGTCTTAGCCTCCTGAGCCGCTGGGATTACAGGCATGCACCACCGCACCCAGCCAAAAAAAAAAAAAAAACACTTAACTCATAAAACCTGTGAATAAGCCCCCTAGGTTAATAAGAATGTTTACTTCTGGAAAATAGTTGGGGGACCTGGTCTAATATAAAAATTATGCTAGTTAACAGTTGGGTAAATGGAAAGATTTTGATAGTTCCAATACATGTGGCAATATTTGGATTCTTCTTTCCTGATGCTAATAGAAATCCAGGTTCTCTCATATAGTCTGTTTCTCATTTGTGCCATATCATGAGAGCAGAAAATTCTTACCTGTCATGTGAACTCATCATCTTTAAATGGGAGAAAGTTGTAGACATGGGTCCTTCTAGCCCTCTAATACAAGTTCTGTGGGGACTCTCACTGTCAATTCCAAAGTTTCACTTAACCTTTTACACAGGACAGTGATTTTTTTTTATTCTTGTTAATTCTTTCCTAGTTAATTGACAAATTAAGTCCATATTTTATTGAAAGAATTTTGTCATGGGGTATGATTTTTGGAGAGCAATCATAATAACCACAGGAGACACACTAATTTGAAAAATTTTGTTAAGACTTATTAACATCAGAAGGTTGAAGAAATCATTCAGTATTACTTAATATGTTTCCTGTCTCTTAAATTCTGGAAGAATGCAGGGGAAAGGATTTGATTTTAGGTGTTATTTTGTTAATCAAAATATTCATCCTGCTACTTGTGAAATTAAAATATTATGGCATAGTAAATAAGTACCATCTGGGCTGTATGTTTTCCTGCCTCCTCTAAAGAACACAATGCAAAGGAAGGTATGCAAAGTAACAGGGCATGCTCATTTAACTATACTTATGGGATACCTGATATAGTAGAATAGGAGTTGTATATAAATCAAATCATGGTTTATCACAAGGTAAATGTGCCAGGAAGGCACCAATATAAAAGAATCCTAAGAAGATTGTTTTTGTGCTATAAAGATTCTTAATTCATTATTTTGGCAAGTTTATATTTTCATTGTGTGGATTTCTGTCACTTGTTTGAATATTGTCTGTGTTTTGTTTTCTATTGTTTTTAATCCACCTGTAACATTTGAGCCAGGCAGTAATGAAATCCGCTTCTCCAGTAATCATTAGGTTTATTTGCCAGCTTTAGTTAACCTTTCCTCTTCCTACTTACCTTCTACTCTGCTTGCTTCTTATTCCTAGATAGATGAAATCATGCTTATATCCCAGAGTGTTCCTGCGTAAAACACACACGCGCGCACACACACACACAAATACAGATTCTCAGAGTGTTTGGTCAATATATTTATTCCTTTGACATCACTTTTCTAATCAAGGATGTGGGTCATTGCAAAAGATGATAACGTTTTTGTTATACAACACTTTTACCTATTTGTGGTATGCCTGCCTTCTTTCTGGTGTTCTCTTTAGTTCTCTTTAGTATTATTGACCTAGGTATTCAAATCATATTTCCATTTCTTTTCCAAGGTATTACTAACACAGATTCCTTATCTGAACCTGCATCTTAAACTGGTGGGAAGGACTTGTGATAACAGATAATATACCTAGTTCAATCCAGCACATGGGTGCTTAAGAAATGGTAGCCTTCATTAACAATATTTTCCTCATGAAAAAAATATGGTAAAATTCTCTATGGGTATACATACAAATGGAAATTAATTTAGAAATAATCTTCCCTCATAATAACTAGGACCAAAAACAATTCATAGCATGCATGAGATCAATTTATTAGATTATCTAACCTTGACTTCTGTCTCCCAGTAAAATGATTCAAACTATAGTCTATTTTAGTAGCCATCATATACTTCCATAGCATTTGTCCACATATATTTTATTAAATAGCACATTCATTAGGGAATACACATCTAGATCTTTGCAAAATTGTAAAATGCTCAAATTTAAGGATTTTAAATTCTATAAAAAAGAAAGTTTCTTACCAGGGCTAAAAAATAAAGTTGCTTACCAGGGCTTACCAGGGCATTACATATGGAAAATTTTAGGTTATTACAAATTTTAAAAGCCTCTAAAATTATAAAATGTAGTAGTGATATCCATTGACTCCTTCAGGTAATTTTAGTTATTCAGATAGAAAAATTAAGTAAGGATTTTCTTTTAGGAATCATTGACTAGTAGAAAGAGCACTGGTTTTGAAGTAGGGATATTAAGTCTTTCTCACAGTGTCTTAATTGATGAAAAGCTACAAAAACTCTCAGGCAACTACTAAACAGACTTTACCCTGAGTAGCTGGCAAGATCATTTAAGGCATGATTCGAGTGGAAAGCCTGGGCAACGAGTATATAGAAACTCTGTACTATTATTGAAATTTTCTGTAAATCTAAAAGTATTTTGTAATAAAAAGTTCTTTGAAAAAGTCAGAGTTGTTGAGCTTCAGTTTCTTCATCTATAAAATGAAAATATAATAGCTGATATCGATAGCTGCCAATTATTCAGAGGATAGACACATAAAGCAGTAAATAAAATTTTAAAATGCTGTTCTGTACTATAATTCTTCCTCACTTCCCCCATTTACTAACTCTAATCGTCCCTTTCTCTTACTGCCAAAGTTGTCATTGGCTTCTTTAAAGCATTTGTGGTTACTTTAAGTTGAAATACTACCTCACATTGCCTAGTCACTAAAACTCTCCTTCATTCTTCATCTATCTCTGTAGTCCATTGCACACCCCCTTGGCATGCCTTCCTTAAGCCTTCTTACCTAAGTACTGTGCCTAATGGCCACTGACATTTAATCAAACAACAGTTATAGTACATTTACTCATAAGAAAGGAGAAGAAGATTTGGGCACTGACATCTAAGAGAATGGGAATTTCATCATCAAATATCTTAACAGAATCCATTTTGTTAAATAACCGTAATTATGGGGTTTGCCTGTCTGATTCCAGAGGATTTTGCTATTCTACATTCTTTGAAGCCCAAGAGGCAAACATTGTACTCAGGCTACTTGAAGTACCCTTACCGAATCTAAATACAGTCAGGGCTTCCTCAGATCAGTTTTTGCAGGACTCTTCCTTCAGAGTTTTACATTCTCAATCATTTTAAAAATGTTTTCTTACTTTTTAAAAAATGTTTTGAAATTAGCTATGTAGACTTTTAAGACAAGAATTGAAAATATTAATTTCCTAAAGATGTGGACAATCTGCTTTTTTTAAGTATTTGGGAATTTCTGTTTCTTGCATTTGAAACAAAAGCAGTTTTGACTATTTTGCTTAGTGCTGTATTCTTATGATAGTCATAGTTAATGAAAATGATGATTTTCTCTTTTTTTCAACATTAGTCATTGACTTAGTGTCTTGCCATATCAAGAAATCATTGTCTCCCTTTTGTGTGAACTCGCGCTCTGTGGTAGTCTATTGATGAGTTAGTTAACTCATTGCTGACTCATGAAAACAACAATTGTGAGAAAAGAAATTTTAGATTTAATATGATTGAATGCATTCTTTTTAGGGGAATAAACAATTAACTTGATTTGTTTCTAATCTTTCAGTGTTGTTAAATTGTAAAAGCCTGTTTTTCCTCTATAATATATTCCCTTGAGAATTTTCCTGGGACTAGTGACTTCATTTCTTTATTGGAGCATAATGTGATAGCCTTCATTATTCATCTTCTTATAGTTATTTCTTTTTGAAATTTTAAAACGTGTTTCAGATTTACAGATAAGCAAGTTTTTTGATATCCCCATTTCTTTTTTCAGCTTATCTGCAGCAATATTTTCCTTTAGTTGAAAATTCCTACTGTATAATTTAACCATCTTAAGATACTTTATTTGTTAGAATACTTAAGGCTTACTACATAGATTTTCAAATATAAACAGAGTGAAACTGTCAAGAAATTATAGGTAGTAAATGCCATAAACTGGTCATCTTAAAACATCTCTGAGGCAGTTATTTCTGCTGCTCATTAACTTTTCTGGCAACAGTAGCGTAGCTTTCAGAAAGAGTGTAGGATAAAGTGATGGGAGCTCCTAGAGTATTGACTCCTAAGAGTTAAATGCAGTGGCTGTGTTCTGGTCTGTGTAGTAGGAGCTCTGTTTCCTAAGTGTTCTGCAGATAAACCTGCCATTTTCACAATAGGTCATGATGTTAGAACCAACGAGACGTTTGATAGAAATGACACAACGTGATTCACATTTGTAAGAGATTACTCTGACTGATTTGTTGTTCCTTTGGTATCGTGGTCATCCTGTGAGTCTCACATGTGAAATGGCCTTTGTTTTGAAATCTGAAACACAGTGTTCAGTGTTTGTTCCTTGAAGGTCAAACAGTGTAGGCTAGTACAGTGGAAGTGGAAGACCCTTTAGGAAACTATTATGGTAATTCAGGAGAGATGATGATGATAGTTGAGACCAGAGGGATAGTAGTTAAGGTAGAAGATGATGGATGTGGTTTATTTTGGATACATTTTGAAAGTGGCATAATGGAATGTGCTTAAAAGGAATTAATTGATGAATTGAGCTGGGATAAGCATTTCATTTTTCACTGAAAACTTATATATGTCACATAATAGTAACTAAGGGAGATTACAGACTGTTCTATCCAGTTTCATAATCCATAAGGAGGGTGGTGAAGATCATGTTGCACCAACAGGCTTCCCTTTTCACTAAATTTTAAACATGCCAGAGTTTCAAACTATGTAAGTAAAGCCAGGCTCTATTGAGTGGGCATGTTTGACTACTTGAAAATCTGATCTTGGCTAAGCCAAGGTGGAAAGATCTACAATTCTAACTCAAAGTTAAAAAAAAAAAAAAAAAATCAGCTAGATTTTGTGCAATAATGCTTTGTAATACATATTTTCCAGGCAGTGTTCTAAGGTTTTACCTGAAATGACTAAAATATTTAATGGGTATCCTTATAAATTTGCTTTATACATTTGTCAGCTCATCTGTATATTATATCAACCTTGAGAATTTTTAGAAATGTTATTCAGAATACTTAAAAGATCTTATATGTTAACCCAGTATGCTAACTTTTATGTATACAGTCAAATAAAAAACACACAAAAAAGGGTTATAGCATCCTCCATTGGGAAAACAAATTAAAGGGGGTTGTTTAATCTTCTATTAATTTAAACAACTAGTTCGAGCAGAAACTTATATAGCTTTTTATGTTATTTGTCAATTTTGGTATTCCAGAGCCTGTTTACAACGTCAGGGAAACAGTAGTCAAGTTTATTACACTAAAAGTGGATTTACAACTAAACACGAAATTAGATTGTATGGTACTAGGTATTTTTTTTAAAAAAAGATACTTTTCTTAGCATACATTTTATCCCAGGTCAGGAAATATACATAATATATATAATATATTGAGATTAAAATTTTTTAAAGACATTCAACCATTTTAAATATTGATTTTTATACCTATATTTTTATTACATAATCAATTTATGCTCATTCTTTCCCTGCCAGGTACTGATATAATCTATCTATTTCTGTATTTCTCTATATATGCATCTATATATCTATATGTGTGTGTGTGTGTGTATTTTAGTTGTAAGTAGACACTATACCTTT
>JAJEJO010000435.1:462915-530283 GCA_020662805.1 Glaucomys volans | reverse complement strand
TATTTTAGTTGTAAGTAGACACTATACCTTTATTTTTATGTGGTGCTGAAGATTGAACCCAGTGCCTCAGGTGTGCTAGGCGAGTGCTCTACCACTGAGCCACAACCTCAGACCCTGATATAATCGTCATTGATTAAATAATTAAAAGTAATTAAAATTAAAGTAATTAATTAATAGTAATTAAGTAATTAAAGTAATTAAAAGTAATAATTAAAATTAAATAATTAAAAAGATGGTCAATGCTAAAAGTGATCTTGCATTTTACAGCAAAGTAGGTTTTTTTTAACATTTTTTAAATTGGTGCATTATAGTTGAACATACTGATGGGGTTTTATGACCAATTTTGATATCTCAAAATACATTAATAATGTTTTCAGTTACATTGGATGTAGACCAAAAAGTAGACTCCATTATTTTGAATCAACTCCATTATGAACTAAAATCCTTATACATCCTTTATATGTATAAGGTGATGCTTTGTACTTGCTGAGAACTACTTACTTTCTCAGTGATGCTTTGTACTTGCTGAGGACTACTTACTTTCAGCACACAATTCCTTTTAAATCTCTAGAGTCTACAACTATTTCTGTAGAAAACGTCACATAATTGCTATTATACATTCTAAGTACCTTTAACACACATACAAAAAATTGGTACATTATGAAAGTGAGGTTTTTTTAATTCTATATTTCAGTGAAAATTCTGAGTCAAATTGAAATGAATTTTTGATTTACGGCTATATTTAAACTTATGAATTGGTTCAAACAGTAGCGTCCTTCATTGTGTGGATGTGTCATCATTTTTTTTCTTTTTCTTTCTTCTCCCCTACAATCCTCCACCCCCACCTTTTGCTGAGAACATATATTCAAGCCTCTGTTATTTCTCTGACTTTCTGCTTCTTGGATAACTGCTTTGATTGTGTGTGTGTGTGTGTGTGTGTGTGTGTGTAGATATTTAATGATTTTCTGTAAATCAAGCACAGTTAACTCAAAAGGAAAGATTAAATTTTTTTTTTCCTGGTTGTAGTTCACTGTAAATAAAAAATAGTTAAAACATTACTGAAATGTGTAACTGAAAAAGTAAAAGTTACCTATGATCCTACCTCCAAAGTTGAATACTATTAAAAATGTAGTGTATATTCTTTCAGAGTTTTCCCCTGTGTTTGCAGGCACACACGTGCATTTTGTGTGTGTGTGTGAGAGAGATTAAGGTATATGCATTCTAGTTTACAACCTGATCATTTCAATTAATAATACATTTCTGAAGCTATCATCCACGCTGCACCCCCACACACACACACCCCCAACTGGCTGTCATCTCTCTCTTTCCTTACTAAATTGCTCAGGCTGGCCTCAAACCTACAATACTCCCACTTCAGGCTCCCCCAAATACCTAAGAATGTAGGTATGCACCACCATATCTCGCAACCTGCAATTGTAGTCTTTGAGAAGAGACAAAAGTAGAACAAATAGAAAAGTGGAACAGGGGTATAGTAAAAGAACAAATATTTTGCAGATGGAGAAATCAGCATAAACTGACATCTTTAGGAAAAAAAATGTCTGGGAGGAGGTGTAACCTGTGCTGGTCCTTGAAGATAGGAAATAAATTATCATGGGAATCAAGGAGGGGATGACCAACACAATAATGGGGAAGGAGCAGGAAGCAACAAAACATGGCAAGTATGGTCATAAGGGTGACCTTGCTAAAATAAATAGTATGTTAGGGTTTAGTGAGAACAGCATGTCTAGGTAGACTGACCCAGATTATGGCTGTATTTGGAAGGCAGGCAATTATACTTGAATTTGATGCATCAATTAAGAGCCCTTTGTTTATGAGGCAGAGGTATAAAAACAGTGGGGAAGATGGTGGAATACTTACTCTGTGAAGTTTTGCTGTGTGCCAGGGCCTTTTATGTTTTTATTCAAAATAGTTTTATCCAGATTAGGAGAGGAAGAATATATGAAAGAACCAGCCAGGAACCTATTACAGTACTTCATGCCCAAAATGATGAGTTTTGCTATAGAATGAAGAGGAACTCTATCAAGTGTTTTGAGGAAGATTTACTTGAGTTAAGGGTACTTAAGGGTAAAGATATCTACTAAATTACAAAATGACCCAAGTGAAATGAGCACACCATCACCATAAGCCCTTTCACATTTCTGAACCTCAGTTTCCTTACCTAAAGTGAGTTGGGGGAAGTTTCTTCAGCAGTCTGTGGTGTTTACTGATTTGTCAGTGTCCTGTAGATATGCCACCTCATTCATACATGTTGAATGCACAAAAATTCCATAATTCACATGTTGTATTAAGTGCTGAATGCTGCTGCCATTTGAAGTTTTCAAGTTTATCAAGTAATTTCCATCTAACATGAGCTAGTTGGTAGATTTTCATTGGAGTTTTGCCTTTTCCAGGCAGAAGGGACTTTACATTTCAATTATAAGACTTCTAAGAGCAGTACAAATAATGGTTTTTAAGAGATATTTGAGGCAGAAGTTAGAGCAGATGAATTTCAGTTGGATTTGACAGTTATGTTCTCTAATTCTGTTACTGAAGAAAAACGAATGTCATGGGTCTTGAGAAGCTGCTAAGAGATATGGCAGCACATAGCTTCTGTAACTGTTGAATATGCTTCAGTGAAAGTGCTCAAAGAGGTTAACTGTGCACACTGCACAAGTAATCCACCATTAGAATGGTATTGGTGGGGCAAATGGTGATTGTCCTCGCTAAATGTTGTCATCAGAGATACAAGCGACTTCATATTAATTGAAATTAAGAACTTTTCACAGAAAGTTCATATTAAAAAATATGTACTGAGACTGTTACATTCAAGATATTCAACAAATTATGCTGGATACTATATATAGGAATATTTCCTGTTTTCATTTAGATAGTACCTAGAAAATGAGTTCATCTGGTATAGAATTCAGCCTTCTAAGTTTGTTTTACAATAACCAGAGAAAGTTATAACTTCTTAGTAGTCAGTGTATAGTAACATTGCCATTCTCTTTTATCTCTTTTATTCCAGTTAAATTTTTAAAATAGTTTTGAATATTTGGGAAATTTTGGAAATAATTCTTCCAAAAGTAATTTTCCCAATACTTGGCTATATTGCAATACTAGTAAGATTTAAATACAGAAGGAATGAGTATGTTATGCATTTTTCTGAATATTCAAGAATACTGTTGCTGACACCTAAAGAAACCAGGGAGTGGGTATAGTTGACCATTTAAGCAGAAGATAAAGTGAATTGGCAGATACAGGAGAATCACCAGTTTGATCACGACCTTACATTCATGTGGCAGTCTGAGATTAAGAAAATACTGTGTGATTTGAAAATGTTCAGTATGAATAAAAATGTGATAAACCAGATGATTTTTCAGTGACTCTTACTTTGGAGATTTGTGTTTTCAATATTTTAGCAACATGATATCTTTTTTATTCCAGTTTCATAACCATATAGAATAGTTAGATAGACTTTATAACTCCCTTTAAAGTGTCACTTTTAAAATTAAGTTGGTGTTCTAATACTTGATTCAGAATATACTGGAATCTAAATGGAGTACAAATTCATTATAGTGAATATGATAGATATAATTCTTTTCTTGTTTTTTGTTTGTTTGTTTGTTTGTTTGTTTGTTTGTTTGTTTGTTTTTTGTACCCAGGGCCTTGTGCATGATAGGCAAGCACTCTTGAACTAAGCTACATACATCCCAAGCCCTTTTTACTTTTTATTTTGAGACAGTTTCAGTAAATTGGTCAGTCTGTTCCTTGAACTTGCAGTCTTCTTACCTTGGCCTCCCCAGTAGCTGGGATTACAGGCATGCACAGCCACACCTGGTTCTAAGTAAATCTTTTTTAAAGATATTTTGCCTACTTAGAACAAAATATAAGTTTTATCTCTAGCTTTGCCTCTTTATCAACTGTAAACATTAAAAGTTTTTTGTTAACTTCTCTAAATCATAGTGTCTTCAGTTGTAAAATGGAGTTATTGAAACTTTATCTTAGAGTCTTTGCTGTTCTATGTAAAGAGGAGGCATTATTATTTTGATCATGTTATAGTAGGCTTATGATTTTTTTCCCTTTGCACTTTGTCCAAAGATTTCTTTCAGTACCAAGATTAGAAAAGAACTGTCAGTGTACCCTTTAATATGGCCTGGAGTCTGAATGGTGATCTGAATAGAGACCAAAGGGAAGAGGGAAATTTGCATACCACAGAAAATAAGAGTCAAACTTATTTAACATATGTTCAGAGTTTTGATTTTTTTTTTTTTTTAATGGTCTTTGACTTAAAAACTGCCTACCCTGTCAGGAATTCATATAATTTGATTACATTTCCTACGGTTCCTGGTCTTAGAACAACCAAGGAAGATACTGGAGTAAAAAATTACTATAGTTTGGAGATAGCTTTTTTATATTTCCCATAAGCTGGCTTAGGAACTGGAAGTCCTCGGCCTTAGTTCTAACTTAGTCACCCTTGGCAAATCACCTCGATCTGAACTTCAATTTCCTTGTTTTTTTGGGGGGGATGATGAGGATTGAACAAGATAAACTTTAAGCTACTCTCTAGCTGTAGTACACCATGCCTATAAATCCTTGCTATTGAGTTAACTGCCATGCATTGAGCGTTTTCTGTGTGCTAGGTGCTGGGTAAATGACTTGCTAATGAATGTTCCAGGGCCACCTTCCTGATGCTCTTCAAATCAAAGCTTACATGCTAGAGGAATTAAAAGAACTAAGATGCTTAAGCAACAAAAGACATTAGGCACTGGAGAGGGTCTCTGAATGGATTGAAGCTAGCTGTAATAGTTGAAAACCCTTCAGATATTTATATCTATCTCTGAAATGTAGTCAAGTTGATAAGCATTTCAGTTCAAAAATGTTCCAGCTAGCTGAACATTTCACTCAAAGCTGGCCATTCGGACAACCTTTATTTCTTAGAATAAGTTTTTCTAATTTAAATGTCTAGATCACTTAATTGCAGTATACCAACCATCTCAGTATATGTACAGATACCAACTCTTGATTGTCCATCTTGGTAGAAGAAAAAGTGTTAAAGAATCCATTTAGGAACATTCCTTCTTTTTTTTCCACAGTGAGTTTATCTAAGTCCTTTTTGTCTAAACGTGTTGGGTAGATGGGGCTGTTTAGTAGGAGAACAGCAGAGAACATATGTAAGAATGCAGAGATAATTAAAGACTGGTTTCATTATGGCAATAGTCGTTATTTGCCCTATAAAATAAAATGATAGCATTTGTTCATTCAAAAATGTTCACTGCGTTTTGACCATGTGTCTCATATTTTTCTGGGAACTGGAAATCAAACCTGAGAAGTTCTATAGTCAAACACAGACATAACATAAATATGTAGGAATGGCACAGTATTATCCATCTTATACCATTTTTAAAATAAACATAGTAGTAGCCTATTTTTATGTTCAAAAAACAAAAAAATAAAACTTCCCATTTTTTGTTTTCCATTGGTGATCATGAGTCATGTATCAGATACATTGAAAAGAGGGTCAAAACTGAATCATGCATTTATATGTCAAAAAATACTTCCAAGTATATAAATATTCACCCAATAATATATCCTTAAGGATGGTACTTCTGATACATACACAAGAGAATGCATATGCACTTACCTACATATACAAGTATGTTTGTGTGTACACTTTATAAAATATTTCTTACATACTCCAAAAGAGGACACTTGAACCTAGAGTGTAAATAAACACAAGACATCTGGGTTTATGTCTGCACATGTGTATGTTTGTAAGTATTGTGGGGGATGGAGAGAGGAGGGAAAAGAAAAAAGGGGGAGAAAGATAAGGAAGGTAATAAACAGTGGTCTTAGAAGGAACCACAGTAGTTAGTAATTTTTACCTTAACTTCTACCACCCTATCCATCTTTTCTACTTTGAGCTCTTGCTAGTACACCATTATTCAGTCTAGCAGCTGATGTTATCGATGAAAATTGACTACTCACTAAAATTAAACAAAAAGAAAAAAGAATTACTTCAGTTTTAAAAATACAAAAATATCCACAGACATTAGAGGAAGTAGTCCTTAACAACTGTGATAAAGATAACTTGCTGAAAGTGCTTCCACAGCAGGAAAAAAAAAAAAATTAAATCTCAGGGATTTTTTTCTTTATAGTCCAGAAACTCATTCCAAGAAGTACCAGCCTGTCTCATTTCAAAATGCTGTCCTTACCAAGGAAGCGGAAGTGGTCATATTCTTTCCCACCAAACTATGGGTGAATTATAATTATCCTACCTCTTGTGGGACAATGAAGCAGCAAACATCTGCTATACTAAATCAAAAACCCACGATTGAAACTATACCAAACTGTGAATCATACCTGGACTCAGATTAAAGGCTCTATGTTGTGTTTACCTTTTCTATTTTTTTTTTTCCCCTTGCAATTTAAAAAGGATTTGTTAACTGTGGCACCAAGTTCTGAGGGGAAATATGGATTTCATTTGCTGAGTCCATTGGCTAACATTGAAAAAAATTATAGCTTTAAAGTAGATGAACAATAATAGTTAATAATAGTTTTTTGTTTGGTTGGTTGGTTTATTATCTCCTTACAGTTTTGTTTTGTTTTGTTTTTCCTTTAAAAGGATAGTCTAATAAGAAACTTTAGAAGTACACAGTCTAAGAAATTTGGTCATTTAATTTTAGTTTCAATAATGAAGTAGAAATAATATTTTAATCTTCATTTCCAAAAGAAGCAAGTTTCACAACTGCTATTACTTATCACAATTTTATTTGTGTTGGTATATAATATAACACTTAGTAGTACTTACCTGTTTGCCTGCAGTAAGAAAAGCAGAATAATGCTTCAAACTTAAGTTTTAGCTGTGAAAATGTACATAGTAGTCTACTTCGTTGAAAACTTTTTGTCTTTTTATTTTTATCATCAGAGGGCAGAAAGACAGACTCGAAGTATGGATTCAGCTCAATATGCAGAATTCTGTGAAAGTCGACAATTAAGCTTCTGTAAGTAAGCACTTAACTGCTTTATTATATATTAATGTATAAGATTTGTGGTGCAGATGCACAAAACTGTGACATGCTTTTTATTCCTTGGAAATTGGTGCATTTAAGCCGGGCGCAATGGTGCATGCCTGTAATCCCAGCACTTGGGAGGCTGAGGCAGGAGGATCGTGATTTCAAAGCCAGCCTCAGCAATTTAGCAAGGCCCTAAGCAACTCAGTGAGACCCTGTCTCTAAATAAAATACAAAATAGGACTGGGGATGTGGCTCAGTGGTGGAGTGCCCGTGGGTTCAATCACCAGTACCAAAAAAAGAAAAGAAATTGGTGTATTTAATATATATATAGTTGTAACTGTTACAGAAACAACCTGCATTTGGGGGAGCCTATAAGATTTTACCACATTGTACTGTTTTGCAGTTAATACTATTAGATTTTAAAGGGCACTAGTAATATGCAGAGTTATGTTAATTATTCAGCTTACCTTTAGTCAGAAAATTTTTCATTTTAATTTATTTTCCAACTTCATAGTTATATTTATGCTAGTATACTGACTCTAGTTGACTCACAGTGGACTCTAATAATACAGTCATGACTTTAAGCACCCCCAGTATTAATTATAAATACTAAACCTTGCCTTTATTCATATTCATATTTCCACAAATGAATGTATCAGTAGTCTTTTACATTTTTGTCTTAAACCTCCTGCTGTGGCATGCATTCGACATTAGCCAAATGCATTAGTCCATGCCCTCCTAACATGAATAACCTACCAGTATAATTAGTACTTTCCCATCATTGAATACCAGCTTATTAAAAGTATATAAAGACTCATGATAGTAAGATGGGTTGTGGAGCAAAACGTCTTTACAGCAACAGTTCAGTGATGACTAAAGCTCTTGGGGTAAAGGTCAGAGTAAAAGTGTGATGAAAAGTCCAGTTAAAAATATGACAAAGTAGCACATGACCCTGATTTGAGGAATTGTAGAAACAATGATGTCTTTAAACAAGAGGCTATTATCCCGTCATAATAACAAAGTATTTGATTTGGAAAAAAAAATGAGAGCTTCATTTATAGATCATAAAGTGCAAATAAATGACACATTTCAAACAGTACCCCCATGTAAATGTCAGTAAAATATAGGAAAACATGTTTTGGAAGATTTTTTTTCTAGCTAAATATACTTTTCAATCTGACTAACAATTTGGCATCATACATCTGTGAAGCATTAAGTAAATGACACTTCAGATCATGGCAATTTCAGCAAATGAGAGGCTTTTTGTTGTAATTTTTAGGTTTAAAATGGCATTCAAGTTTTTATAAGTATAAATCTGCAGTTTATAAAATGACATTTGGTGCAATATAACTTTTTTAAATCATATTTTAAATTCACTTAAAGGAACAGAAGTAGTATTTAACACTAAATTAAATTCTTAAATTCTCTGACAATCTTAAATTCTCATGCCTTTCATTTGAAAATTAGATTTTTGTTTACTTTTTCCTTTTAACACAAAAAACTAGATTAAAAATTAATGTTCCTCTATTAAAGTAATTTAATATAAACAGTATATCATGCTTAATTTTCTTTTCTATAGGAAGAAGGAATTCAGTCTTTTAAAAATATTTGTTCAAATAGTATCCGTATAGGCTTCATTATGAAGCCTTGGTAGAATAATCTGTTTTATATGACAGAATACTGAGGTTGAGAATGCTTTGTCCAAGTGAGTTGCCAAATTTAGAAAACCATTCCTATACTGGTTAGAGTGTTAGGTACTTTTATTTTTTCTCCTGATAAATAATTACCAGAATATAGGAATTGTGATTTTATCATATATGTCTTCTTAAGTACTTGTTCATAGCAGTTTCTGGTGTTATTGTTACATTTTAAAATAATGAGTCTATCACTTTTGGGAGAGTGGAGCAAAACATCTCTACAGTACAAGTTCAGTGATGACTAAGGCTCTTGGTCTGTTTTTTGTTGTTATTTTGTTTTGTTTTGTTTTGTTTTTTATTGAGGGGTTAGGGAGGGGAGGCTTTAGTGTGGTATTTTAGTACATGTACATAATACATAATCAGATCAGGTCAGCTAATTATCAACCACCTAAAATATTTTGTTTTCAAATATTTATCATTTCTTTTTGTTGGGAACATTCAGAAACTGGTCTTTTTGAAATATCTCTCAGTTGTTGTCAACCATAGTTATTCTACTTTACTATAGAACATTAGAAATCATTTCTATCCCACTGTACTTCTGTACCTGTTAAACACCCCTCTTCCACATCTTCTGAAGCTCTGGTGACACTTTCTGCTCTTTCCTCCTATGAGATCAGCATTAGCACCCACATGTAAGTCAGAATGTGTGGTATTTGCCTTTTTTTTTTTTTTTAATGTGAGAAAACATTTGTCATACACATACTTGCTTACAAAATATACAAAGACTGGAAAACTCAACCATCAGCAAATAATGCAATTAAAAATTAAACATGTAAACAGGTATTTCATTGAAAAGAATAATGAAATGGCAAATAAGCATATGAAAAAAGACCCAGCACTATTTATTGTTAGGGAATCTCACATTAAAACCATAATGGAATACCTAAGAGATTACTTGTAGGTATACATAATTTTTATTTGCAAAATAAAAAGTGTTAAGTTAACAAATAATAAAATAAATCTGTTTCTGTGTACCATGTGATAAATGAGAGAATGAGCAATTGCAACAAAAGCATTCCAACAATCCTCTCTCTGAGCCTGTCAGCAGGACTATTCAACCCATTTTCCAAAATATTACATAATCCAACCTATCATTTACCCAGTTTTCCACTGACCGTCATGTCAGCTGTTCTTTTTTTCAAACAATATCAATAATTAATTTAAACATAAATTAACTAGATATTGTAATTAAAAGTTGTAAATGTTCAACATGTATAAAAAGCAAACTAACTATATGCTCTATACATAGTCACACTTTAAATATCAGTACACCATTAGGGTAAAAGCAAAACAAGGGGAAAATAAGCATGAGAAATCTGAAGTAGACTTATTAATAAAAAATGAACTTCAAGAAAAAGTATTTTCAGAGATAAAGGGAAACCTGTCATAACCGTAATAGGGTAACTTCTTCAAGAAAGTATAATAATCCTAAATGTGTACGTACCTAATAACAAAATTTCAAAATTTCAAAACATTTATATAAAGTGAAAGTTAATAAAACTAGAAAGACAAATCCACAATCATATTTGGAGATTTTAAGCCCCCTCACTTTGCTGGAAGGAGTAATGATATAGAAGGCTTCTAATCAAGAAAAAATTAGTATCAATGGAAAGGGAGCTATCAAAACAACCACCTTCAGTCTGTGGATGTCTTTGCCTATGAGGTGAGGCTCTTGAAGACAGCATATTATTGGGTCTTGTTTTTTAATCCAATCTGCCAGCCTGTGTTTTTTGATTGGTTTAGGCCATTAATGTTCAAGGTTATTATTGAGATATGATTTGTGTTACTGGTCATTTTGGTTTATTTCTAGTTTTTAATTTGAATCAGTTTCTCCTTTGATTGACTGTACCTTTAGTATAGTTCCTCCCTTTCCTGATTTTTACTTTTTTTTCATTTCATCTTCATGGAATTTTTGCTGAGAATGTTCTGAAATTCAGGCTTTCTGGTTGTAAATTCTTTTAATTTTTGTTTATCATGGAAGGTTTTTGTTTCATCTTCAAATGTGAAGCTTAATTTTGCTAGACAGAGGATTCTTTTTAGCATACATTTTTTTTGGTATATGTCATTCCTGGACCTCCTAGCTTTTGAGGGTCTGGGTTGAGAAATTAGCCAAGATCTGAATTGATTTCCCCCTCTATGTAATCTGATATTTTTCTCTCACAACCTGTAAAATTTTATCCTTATTCTGTATCCTAGGCATTTTCATTATAATGTGCCTTGATGTGGGTCTGTTGTAATATCGCACATTTGGGTTCCTGTAAACCTCCTGTATTTGATTTCCCATTTCATTCTTTAGATTTGGGAAATTTTCTGATATTATTTCATTGAAAAGATTTTGCATTCCTTTGGTGTTTATCTCCATGCCTTCATCTATCTTGGTGAATCTTACATTTGTTTTTTCCACGTTATCCCATAATTTTTGGAAGTTCTGTTCATGGTGTCTTATCATCTTCTTTGTACGGTCAACTCTGTTTCAAGATTATATGTTTTGTCTTCATTGCCCGAGGTTTTGTCTTCCAAGTGGTCTAGACTGTTGGTGATGCTTTCTGTTGAGTTTCTAATTTGGTTTATTGTTTCCTTCATTTGAAGGATTTCTGTTTTGTTTTTTGTTTTTGTTTTTTTTTGTTTTTGTTTTTGTTTTCAGAATCTCTGTCTCTTTATTGAAGTGATCTTTTTGCTACCTGTGTTTGCTCTCTTATATCATCCTTTACTTCGCAGATTAGTTTAACTATGTACATTCTAAACTCCTCCTCTGACATTTCTTCCACTGTGGTATTGATGGATTCTGTTATTGGATTATCTTGGTTTGTTTGGGGCAATTTGGTCCCTTGCTTTATCATGCTATTTATGTCTATCCGTCTAATAGTATGGATCTGAGGCAGTCGAGTTTCTACCCTGTAGACTTGTAGTGTCCCTGAAGGTTTCCAGTACCTCACTGTTTAGGAGGAGACAAATAATGACAACAACTAATGCAAACAATTTACCACATTGAACCAAATAGTTCCTACTATAATGTCTACAATGTTAATTATCACAATAAACAAATGATATGATCAGTTATGCATATAATAAAAATAGCAAGTTTGAAAAAGTCTTTACAATTTCAAATGGTGGACAGGGAGTGAACAGAAGTGATATAGGATGTGATGATTATGAGAGAGGAGGAGAGAAGACAGAAGTAAAAGATTAAAGGAAGAGTGATACACCAATAGAGATTGGCTGTTAGACGAAAAGAGAGAATCAAAAGAAACAGGAGAAAAAACATATATTAAGCAAAAATTTAAATAAATTAAAAATAAAAGAATACAAAACTAAACTAAAATATACTAGTCAAACATTCTAGCTTACAAAAAAACTAATTCATATAAAGTATCTGGCTTCAAAAATGCTAGAGATGAGAAAGAAGAAAAAAATAGAAAATTGTATAAATGTCCATGTCCCATTAAGGTGACAATTAAACAGTGAAAAAGAATTTTTAAAAAATCTTGATGAAAAGTTAAAGAATTATTTCCATTGGAGTTTAAAATATTCTCAGCTTCTCTTCCCAGCAGTTTTAGTTGGGGTCTTCTGGAGTGTGATGCTCCATCCTCTAGATTGCTGGAGTGAAAGAGGTAATCCTGGAAGCAGGATTTAGACTTAGGTGGGCTCCAGGCTCTTCACTGAATGCTAATTGTTCTGGAGATTTTAAATCAGTGCACCTCCAGGGCCCAGTGCATGCTGGTCCATGCTGGAGGATTTTACCCCAGAGCTTCCCTGGGTTCCACTCATGTGATGGGAAAGCCAATTCTTAGTCCCCTATGTCACCTGCAGACCCCATGTTTCCTGGTCTCTGGTTCAGTCTCCAAACAATCTCTGGAGCCCCTGTCCTTCTGAGTTCCAGGCCAGACTCCTCTCTCCCATCTGGTCCTGCAAGCAGTCAGATTGGAGGGAAAGGGGTAGAGCCTGGTGGGTTTGCAAGACCAGTTGTCCTTTGTGTAAACCTCTCTCCATGTTTGATACTCTTCTGGTCAACTTACGTACACTCATGCAGTATGTTTACTGGACCTGTATTTCAGGCCAAACTCGGGTTTGCCAGGAATCTGCCTCCTCAGTTGTGGGCCCCCACACTGCAGCAACAAAATGGTTCCTTCCTTTGGCTTCCACAAGCCACCTGGAGCAATGGTGGCTTCTTTCCCCGCACTCAGATAGTGCAGCATGTCCTTCAGGTTTGTTGGGCAATGTCTTTGTTCCTTGTTTGTTAAACACTCTGTACCCGGACACGCCTAGAGCCTCCCAGAAATGCAGTTTCCTTTAATTCCCTCATCCCTCCACTGTGCCCACTGTGCTCACAGAGGAACCGCTCTGACTGGAGTTTCTGGCCTGGCTGTGGCAGCAGCCATACCACTGTGGATTTTTTCCTTATTTTATTATATATAACCTCCTAATCTGTTTTGAATGACCAGTTTTAGGCTCCAGTAAAGTACCACTGACCCTTTTATTTGTTTACCCACCTTGTGGAGAAGCTGCCTGTTTTCTTGGTTTCTTGCCACAGCGGCTAGATACATGACCGCCTCTGTTCCGCCATCTTGGATCTCTGTCTTGGTCTGTTTTTTGTTTGTATATTTATGTTAGTCAGATAGTCATTTTACTTAAACTGTTTTAAAAGACTCTTTTTTTTGGGGGGGGGGGGGGTTGGGGTGGTTCCAGGGATTGAACTCAGGGGCTGATCACCGAGCCAGCCCTATTTTGTATTTTATTTAGAAACTGTCTCACCAAGTTGCTTAGGACCTCACTTTTGCTGAGGCAGGCTTTGAACTCACTATCTTCCTGCCTCAGCTGTCCAAGCCACTGGGATTACAGGCATGCACCATCGTGCCCAGCTCTTTTTTTTTTTTTAAAGTACTGGGAACTGAACCCAGAGCCACATCCCCAGCCATCACCATCCCTTCCTTTTTTTTTTTTTTTTTTTTTTTTTTTGAGACAGTGTCTCACTGAATTGGTGAGGCTGATCTTAAACTTGCAGTCCTCCTGCCTCAGCCTCCCAAGTTGCTAGGATTCTCGGTGTGTGCACTCCTAACCTGGCTAAATCTTTTAAAATCTAACATTAACTCACAAAACTTCTTTAATTATGGTTTGTTTAGTAAATCTTAGTACAATTCTTTCAGCTTTTATTTTTAGCTTTTCTGAACAATTAAAACCTAGTTCTTTTAGACAATCAATTTAGAGTCTCTCTTCTAACTGATGAGCTCAAATTATATCTAATCACTGATACATTTGAGTTTAAATATGCTGTTATGTTCTGTGTTTTAAATGTACTGGGTTTTTGCTTTTCCCCCTTCTTTTCTATGTTCTGTTGGATTCGTCTGGTTTTATTCATTTCATTTACCTCTACTAGTTTGTATATTCTGTATTCTATTGTGCCATTTCAGTTACTATCTTTAATTTTTTCAAATTTACATCCCTGACAATATTTAAAAATATTAGAAACTTAAACTTTCCTTCTGACCTAATATCATTATTCCTGAGATTCAGAATGCTTAAAGCACTCATTTTTTGTCTTAAAATGTCTTTATTTTCTTGCCATAATTAAATGACTGTTCAGGTGGGCTGGAAATTTTGGATCGTAGCTATTTGTCCAAATATGATTCCATTCTCCTTTTGCCTCTGTTAGAACATTGCTGTCCATTGACTTGTTCTGTATTTTTCTTGTGAGAGAAACTTCAAGAGAATGAAGATATTGCCTGAGGTCTTCTGCTATTGGGAAATGAGCAGGCCAGCTAACAGCAGCTGCCCAGTGAATATGTATAGAAAGAAGGGAATGAGGAACCCTTACTTTGGAGGTTCCAGGGGAATACCCTCTGAGAAAGGCTATTTTTAATTATTACAAAGAGTAGTGATTTTGAAGAGGTTGAAGTCATAGAATTCTTGGTGAGAACAGATATAACAGAAATCATGAAATATAAGACAGGATTGGGAGAATAGAATATTGCTAGATACTTAAATTGGCTAGTAATCCTTGATAAGAAAGATAAAAAGTATATGAGAATAACCTTAAATTTCTGTATGAAATTATAATGTAAAGTTGACCACATTGGAATGGAGAGCAAAGAAGAAGAAACTCATTTGTTTAGATGCTCCCTCACCTCTTGATGAAAATAAGCTGTTACAGCTGTGGATCACTGTGCCTCTTGCTAAAATCAATAATACCCTGGAAGCATCAGTCTCTGAAGCAGTCCTTTTCCAGATAACAGGGAAGGAATTGGCTCAGAGACTATTCACCTGTTGGTAGAATAGCAATAATGCAAGTGGTTTGTGGGACCTTTGAGCATCTTTTTTGATACATAGAAAAGATTGGACTCTGCCTTTTGTTAAAAAAAAAAAAAAAACTTTTTTTCATTCATCCCTTCATTTGTTTCTTTTAGAAATACTTCTAATGACTCTGCTAAGGCCAGGCATTATTTTATTTTCTGGGGATACAATGCTGGATTCTTAGTCCTTATTCCTGTGCTTATAGTCCAGCAAGGAAGTTACTAATTCTTTTGCTTACATACATAAATCTGACTGAATACTAATAATCATCCTTTTCTTAACTTTCAAAATAAAAATTTTAGACCCTAGTCACTAAGTTCTATTTCTGTGTTCCTAATGATTTATCAAAGGGAGAAGCGAATAAGGTACATTTCATTGATCCTGGTGACTTTGAACTTCAGAAGTACTCCACAGATGTACAAGTATTCATGAACTGTTTCAGCTTACTAGATAGACGGAATGTTGCATGTCAGAATATGTGGAAGATGAGTTAATGTAGGGAGGTAACTTTAAGGGGGCTTATCATATTTCTGCCACATTTGTCAGCTTTAGATAAAGCAGAATTTCATGTCTGATGTGATTTATTTAAAACAAAACTATCTGTATATGAAATCCATGAAAATTCTATTTATAAGGATCAAAATGCCATGCTCTGAGTTACCGTTAAGTGTTTTATAGACCAATGGAATCATGTAAATCTAAAGAACAGTAAGTAGGTTTTTTTTTTAAAGAAAAAAAAAAAGATCTGTATTGATCTGATAAAAATCTTCCCTATCAATCACTTTGTCTCTAGGTTACTAGTTAAATTAGTAATGTCTAGGGAAAGCTCTATATCAAATTAGATTTTTCTTAGGACTGTGGCAGTTTGGAGATATTTAATTGAAGATTTCCTTTATTTCTTGGTTCCATATATGCATGGTTCTGTTACGTATGCAAAGAGATTTGAGTCATGGTCTTTGCATACAAAGAACTTATAATATGGTTTGAGAAATGATAAGCACATGTGAAAGATATGTGATGATTTCAATACATGGCTAGAGTGGGGAAGTATATCAGTGGCATGTATAGTCAGAATTCATATGAGTGACAAAGAGGAATGGGAGAGCAGTCCATGGAAGGAAAGGAGCAGGAATGACCTCAAAATGGATTATGCTCAAGGCCACGTGACAACTAAATAGGGAAGTAATGTAAAGACAGGCCTGGAATCAACCTGAATGGTTTTGAAAGTCAGGTTTGAACATCTTAGTCCGAAACACATAGCTACAAGTTTAAATCAGGCCAGATATCAATTTTTTTATTTGATTCTAAATATACAACATTGAATCTTTTCTAGTAATAGACACATTTTTTAAAATATTAGACATGCAGTTTCTGCATGTTCCTTTCTTCAATACAGGCTCTTCTAATTTTTTCTTTCCATGAATGTAAATTAAAGGTACATCAAGCCAGCATGGTGGTGCATGCCTGTAATCCCAGCAACTCTGGAGGATGAGGCAGGCGGGTTGCAAGTCAAAGCTAGCCTCAGCAACTAAAGAGGCCCTAAGCAACTTAGAGAGACCCTATATCAAAACAAAAGAGTCTGGGGGTGTGGCTTAGTGGTTAAGCATCCCTGTGTTTGATCCCCAGTACCAAAAATAAATAAAATAAAATAATATTAAAAAATAAAAGTGTTAAATCAAGCAAATAATTCTTTATTGCTCTAACTTAAGCAGTGGCCAGTGGTAACATATTCTGAAGCAATATGAAAAGTACTAAACTTTGAGTAGTTTAGTGTACTATGTCATATGCCACAGATACAAAATGAAGAACCCAAATGCATAGGGATATCTTAAAAGCAGCCATTGTGTTGCTTTGCAACCAAGGATTGAAACTTGTACCTCTTTTCTTTTCCTTGTGGAGTGGCAGGGGTTGATGTACCAGAGATTGAACCCAGGGGCACTTAACCACTGAGCCAACCACTGAGTCACAGCCCCAGCCCATTTTAATTTTTTATTTTGAAACAGAGTCTTGCTAAATTGCTTAGGGTCTCCCTAAGTTGTTGAGGCTGGCCTCGAACTTGCAATCATCCTACCTCAGCCTCCTGTGTCTCTGAAATTAGAGACCTGGGCCACCCCACCTGGCACAACTTGTATTTCTTGGGCCTAGAAAACCTAGATAATGATATTCATCATAAAAGATTAAAAACATTGCTTTTATGGTGTTGTTTTTTTTCTATGCAGTTCTCAGGAAAGGTGTTATTCATTTTTTGGTAGTATATACAGTGTTAAGATACTTTAAAAATTAAAGTTTTCCACTTTTTTTTAATGACTAGCAAAAAAAGCTTCCAAATTTCGAGACTGGTTGGACTGCAGTAGCATGGAGATAAAACCCAATGTTGTCGCTATGGAAATTTTGGCATATTTAGCATATGAAACAGTGGCCCAGGTAAGATTTCTAAACTGTTATGTCAAACTACACAGAGCTGGTTTCTCCTCATTTCTCTCCTCGATCAGTTCTGCTTACACTATCTGCTCTACCAGCCATGAGTTCTCTTCTATGACAGTTATAACATTTTCTGGAATTTAGTTCAATTTTGTTTCTTTGCATCCTCAGCTCTGGCAGTTGTTAGGGTAGAAAAAGATTGTTCTTGATTTTGAACTTTTAAGTCCTCATCTGCCTTTATAGATAATGTTTGAAGTTTGAACAATACCTTTCTGGGTATGTGAGGTCTGTTAGTGCTCAACAAAATCTGGGTCTGGGATAACTGCCTCTGCCAGACTACCCACTTAGAACAGACGTACTAAGTAAGAATCTCTGGGCTTATAGCCCCAAAATCTGTATTTTAAAATGCTTCCCTACTGATTCTTAAGTGAGCTTTGAGAACCACTTGCCTAGAAAGTCAAAATATTATTTGTGTTCATGAGTCGGTCCAATAATTTGTGAAAGTCTATGCCATGTCCACAATACAGATTTTTAGACACAGTATTATCAATAGCATTTGGAATGTCTTGCTTTTAGATTCACCACATTAATGATACTCATGATTATTTTCATTGCTCTGATCTTCTAGTTAGTGGATCTGGCTCTTCTTGTGAGACAGGACATGGTAACCAAGGCAGGGGACCCTTTCAGCCATGCCATTTCTGCAACTTTCATTCAGTATCACAACTCTACTGAGGTAAGTATCAGAAAATCTGACTTTAACACATTGGTGGATTTTGTTATGTGCCTGGTATTTACATTAGTAGTTCTTTGAAAAAAACTAGTAACACATAGCCCTCAGTCAAAAAAGTTTAATACATTCACCAAATATTTATTGAACTCTTACTATATGTCAGGCCTTGACAATCTACTTAATATAACGATTTTTCTTTCAACTTTTCTTTTGCTCAGTTGGCTTTCCTAGACCTTCAGTGAAAGTGGGATAGTTAAGAGGCATTTTCATTTCCATAGAAATGAAACAACTGGTTTAAGTAATTGAATAATGTGGGGGAAAAATATTTCTTTTTGCCTCAAAGATGAAAGAAGTAGGCTGGGTTGTAGCCCAGTGGTAGAGTGCTTGCCTAGCATGCAGAAGGCCCTGAGTTCAGTCCCCAGTGCCCACACCAAAATTAGAGAATTATTCATATAATTACTAGCATTTATTGATAGCTTCCCATTTCATTTATTGATTCATTCAAACATAATTTAAAGACACTTGACTTAGTTAGCTTTAAGTTTTTAAATTGGCCGTATCATGTAAAAATCAGATCCTTTTCTGATCTGCTTATGCTGCTGGTCTTCCTATTTATGAGGACTGCAAAATATTCTTCTTGCCAGTTTTAAATGTTTCCATAATAACTGTCCACAACTTTTAGTATATCGCATATTTTTGGTAGTTAGGTAAGAGACACCAGGTCATCAATCTTAAAGAATCAACAACAGTGGATTTTAGATCAAGTTAAGTGAAATGTTTAAGCTGTTTGAAAATTACAAAGCCCTGTGTTATATCTGTACCTATATTATACATGTCTGCTCCTTGTTAATATCTGTAAGACTGTGTTGACTAAAATTTTCTAAAAAGTAATTCTAATTTGTTTTAGGCCACCCCTTTTTGAGAATCTGATGAAGACTATAAACCTCTTTTCCATAAACACATTTGCCAATTTTGCTTATAGTTTCGTGTTGTTCAGACATTTCTTAAGTCATCTATGATCTAAGGGATCTATAAACCCTGTGAATCCAGGTTTAAATATCTTACTGTAGGGTATTTAGAAAATATATTAAGATACCATCTTATTACAGACCAAAAGTCAGCTTGACATCTTTTTATACCTCTTGGAGAATCAGATTGGCTTGAAATCCAAGTAGGAATTTTTTATGCCCATTAAAAATCCATTTCTTTCTTGGAAAAGGTCATACATCATTATCAACCAACATACTTTAAAAATCCCTAAAGCTTACTTAGTTGATTAAACACTGCTTGTTTTCTTTATGTTTCAAACCCAAATTATGATGTCAAAGAACACCATTTAAAATGTCTTTGATGCACATTCACTTTATAGATGTGTGTGTAAGTATGCTTTCCATTAACATCAGACAAATTTGTTGTAACATTTCTAATTGAGGAAATTCTGTGAACATAACAAGACTAGTTTTCCCTTAACATTCAAGTGATTGCTTGCATGGCTAGGAAGGCTCTTTGTCATCCCCCTCCCTGCTTCCTTGGTTCTCCAGGGTGGCCAAGCTGCCCTGGGCAACTGCTCAGCAACCACAGCCTCTGTTCCCAGCTACATGTCAGTTAAGAAAAAATGTCCCATGTATGATGGATTTCCTGGGCTCTCTGGGAGGTGAGAGCATGTGTGTCAGTGAGCATCCTTACAGATTGTTAGTATAAGCCTCAAGCTTTTCCTGGCCTGGCAGACACATCTCTTCCTCTATGACTGGTAGTCAAAGTGGACATTCATGAAGACTTTCTTCCTTCCTGCCCTTTATTACTAACAAAACACAAAGAGAATGCTACTGTAAAACAGAAATCTTAGTCATCAACGCTGCAAATCAGCAGTGAACCTCTAGGGTCTGCACCTTAAGTAATGTACCAAACTAGGTCCAAAGGGATCTCTGAAGACTAATAGGAGCTGTATTCTGGGAAACAGAACATTTTGTAAAACAAACAAATAAATGAACAAACTATTCATGATAACACATACTAATTTCTAATTTTCAAATCAGTGGCCCAAACATAAAGTACAGGGTTTGAAATAAAAGATTTTCTGTCTCTGTCTCTCTCTCTCTCTCTCTCACACACACACACACACACACACACAAACACTCACACACACACACACTCCCTAGTTAAAATCAGAGAGAAAGCTGATTATTGAAGGGATGAGACTCTGAAAAAAAAACAACAACTCTGATTGAAATATTCAAGCAAAAAGTTCATTGAGAAGGGATAGTAAGAAGTTTGTTAAAAAATCATGACCCAAACTATATAGGGTCTGATTCTTGGCTGAAGGACAGTAAGTTCAAAAGGATGCTTTGGGCTATGTTTAGTTCATTGGAATTGAAAACTCAGCATCATAGTGTTAATATTCAGTGCATTATATGTAAAGAAGGATCATTCTTGAACACTAACCACAGACAGAACTGAGCAAGAGTTCCTCATACTAGATTAGCAAATTTAGTATTAATTCAAGTTAATTTTCCAGATTTTTTTCTTGACATATGATTTGCACAAAGGTACCTGTCATCCATAGGAGCTCTGCAAATATTCCAAAATTTTTAAAAATCAAATATGAAACATTTCTATTCCAAGCATTTTGAGTAAAGGGATATTCAACCTGTATCTTATTTTTCTAGAAACAGTTCATGGCATGTTAGCCTCATTCCCTTTTTTTTTTTTTGATAGTGGTTCTTGAACAGATCAAGGAAATACTCTTAAAACCAGTATCCAAATTTTTAGGAAAGCATTTTACAAAGTGTGGCATAAGTTTTTAGTACATTACAGAAAATAATGGACAGTAGATAATATGGCTGGTATGGTTGATAGAATGAGGAATATTTAGATGAATCATATCAAACTTGAAAAAGATTTTTATTTGCTTGTATATGTCTAAAATGGAAATATTGTGATGTGACAAGGATTTTTTAATTTTAGTTTAGTTTTTAGGTGCTGTCCTTATTGGGTTGACATTTACCTAGTGAGGAATGTCTAAAGTAAAGTAATGGAGGTGTGGGTTTGAAAGAGCATAAAAGCATATCTAATAACTGGTTGAAAGAATTTTGAATATTTAACCATAAAAAAGAGGCTAAAATGCATAACAGTCTTGAAATACTTGAAGTGGTTCTACATGAAAGAAAGAACAGACATGTAGTCATGACCCAAGAAACTAGATAGTTATAAGGGATATTAGGAAGGAAAGGAAGAAAGGAAGACACTTGATGTGGAAAGGACTAGAGTAATCCACTGTGACTCCAAGCAGTGAGTTTGAATTACTGGAAAAATTCTGGTCACCATTGTCACAAATTATGTCTAAAAAACATCCAGTTTTTGAGGAAATTTGTGAGACAGGTAAGTTTGAAATGCTAACAAAATTTCCATCTATCTGACAAAATCAGAGGCTTGATAAGTTTATAGATGAATTCTGATTTTGTCTAATTAATTAGATTAAAAGTTAATATATTTGAACCTTAACCGCAAGATAGGGACATCATTTCTATGAACTAAATAGGAATAAATTGTGTTTTTATATTAGTAAACTGTAAGTAGCAATAAATTCATGAGCTTTTTTTTTTAAAAAAAAGAATAATGTTAGTAAAAGGCCTGGTTACTCATTTCTCTTTGGGCAGGGGTCTTGCTTGAAGTCCTGCCCAGACTCCCCTGAGAACACGCCACCTCCTACACCAACAGCTCCATCATCTGGATCCCAGCACTCAGGGAGAACCACATCAGGATCCCTAGGGAGTGGGAGCACTGCACAGGAGTCCACTAAAACCAAGCAAAGGAAAAGAAAAAAGGTCAGTGATATATACATATACATTTATTTATATATTTTTTCCTGTGGCAGAATGAAAAGAGTCTCCTTAAATTCCTTTCAGAAATAGGAAATATGTGCTGTTTTTGTCTCGACTTAAAATTTTAGAAGTAACCGATTTACATTCACTTATATTCAGTGAGTCCTACTTAAACTTTTTAAACAACTATAATATGGATAAAGAGAATACTGATTTTTTTCTAAAATTTTACTATAAAAATCTTCAAGCATATAGAAATCAAAAGAATTATAAACACTTTATATTTGCCATCCAGATTCTATAATTAACATTCAACTATATCAACTACATATTTACTGTATAACATTTACTATTTCTGCTCATCTAACCATCCCCTTTATTCTGTAGTTCATCCTTTTTTATGATACATTACAGAGTAAGTTGGAGACATCAGTAAATTTTGTACCTAAACACTTTATTGTGTATAATTCATGATTCCTTTTTTTAAGGTAAAATTTATGTTCAGTGAACCATTTGACTCCATATGTACCATTTAATAGTTTTGACAAATACATTAAACTGTGTTTTTCCTAAACCCTGTCAAGATGTAGAACATTATCATCAGCTTACAAAGTTCCTTCATTCTTTCTCCCAGTTATTGCCACTGTCTTCTGAAAGGAAACCACTGTTACAATTTTTTATTATAGATTAGTTTATTATATTCTAGAACTTTATATAAACAGAGAATAATATGTACTCTTTTGTGTAAAATTCCTTGTACTCAGGAGGTTTTTGAAATTTGTTTTTCAGTATAATTTAGTGTTCTTTATTACTGATTAATATTCTATTATATGAATATGTCAATTTTTTCATTCTTTTGTTGGTGGATACTTGGGGTATCACCAGCGTTTGAGGTATTGTGAATGACTCCATTAGGGGTATTTTTATGTTAGTTTTTAAATACAAATATTGTCCTTTCTTTTAGGTCGATAGCTAAGAAGAAAATTGCTGGGTGGTAGAATTAGTTATGTGCTTTTCATTTTTAAAGAAACTGCAAGACCTTTTTTTCCAAAAGGGTTGTACCATATTATTTAAGAATTCCAGTTGCTCCACATCCTGATAAACATTTGATGTTGTCATTGTTTTTACTTTTAGCCATTCTAATAAATATTTAGTGGTAACCATAGTTTATACATTTCCCTAATTAATGATGTTGAACACTTTTTTCCCATTTACTGCTTTGTCCTTCATATATCTTCCTCTGAGCAGTATCCCTGAAGAGATTTGAAAGTCCTTTATTCAGTTTTATTGGGGGGTTCACATTGACTTTTATTACCGATTCATAGGAAGGTTTTTGTTGTTTTTTATTTTTGTTTTTATTTTTTGGTACTGGCACTGAACCTAGGGGTAGTTTACCACTGAGCCCATCCCCAGAACTTTTTATTTTTTATTTCTAGACAGCATCTTGCTAAATTGTTGAGACTGATGTCAAACTTGTAATCTTCCTGTCTCAGCTTCCCAAATAGCTGGTATTATAGGCATGCACCACCATGCCTAACTACCAATTTATAGGAGTTCTTTCTATATCTTAATATTTCTTTGTCAAATATATGCTTTTCACATATTTCCTCGGTTTATGGCTTGCTATTTATTGTCTTAATGGTGTTTTTGATGAGCACAAGTTCTGAATTTCTGAAGAAGTCTTAATTTATCCAATGTTTTTTCTTTAATGTTTATGTGTCCTAACACAATAATATTCTCCTGTGTTTTCTTCTGGAAATTCTGTAGTTTTAGTTCTTACATTTACTTTTATTAATCTGGGAAAATTACCTTTTGTATATTGTATGAGTTGAGACCAAATTTGGCTTTTACATTTGGATATCTAGTAACTGCAGAAATTTTTGTTATTTTTGTTCTCATTGGATTGTTTTGATAGCTTTGTTGAAAATCAAATAACCATATATCTCTATCAGTTTATTTCAGGGAGTTCAGCTGTTTCATTGGTTTGTCAGTTTTGATTTCCCATCTTGATTACTATAGCTTTATAGTAGTATAAGCCTTCACACTGTTATTTTTAAATCTGTATGGATATGTTATGTCCTTGCATTGATGTTGAAAGGGATTGAATTGATTGCTTATATCCATTTGGAATGTGAATTTCTAAGCAGTGTCGTGCCTTATAATCCATGAATGTGAAATAATCTATTTATTTTTATGAAATTTCTCTTTTTCTCACTGGCAGTACTTTATAACTGATCGATGCAGCCATTCCAGTCTTCTTATGATTACTATTTAATATATGGGTTTTTAAAAAAATCCATTTCTTTTCATTTCATTGTATCTGTGTCTTTAAATTTAAATTAAATGTATTTGAAATGAATCTCTTACAGTCAACAGTTGGGTCTTGCTTTTTTATCTTTGCTTTCTGTCTGCATATTTTAATTGTAGTCATTAATTTTGTGACATTTAATGCATTTATTAACATGGTTGGATATGGGACAGCTATTTTTTATATATTTTCTGCTTTTTCTATTTCTACTTTTTGTTTCTCTTTTTTTCCTTATTACCCTCTTTTGGGTTAATTGTATACTTTTTTTGAAATTAATTTTAATATCTATCGGTTTCTTTGTGGTAACTTCACATAATTTTTTTTCCAGTAGGTTTGCTAAGGATTCCAAAATACATTCTTAAATTTTCAGGATGCAAAAAGATGTATTATAGATATACTACTATAAGACACAGTATTACAATTTTCACCTTAAGTAATCAAATATATTGCAATGAAACTGAGAGAAACAGTAGACTTAACATTTACCATTCCCACAGTCGTTTTTCTTTCTGATGGTCAGAATTCCTTTCTTACCATTTTTCTTTTGTTTTCTGCTAAATTTTATTTGTCATTTTTTTATACTGTGGATTGACTAATGATGATTTTAACTTAGTGTTAATATTTCTGAAAATATCTTTACTTTCATTCCTGGAAGATATTTTCACTGTAGAGTTCTAGGTTGGTAATTTTGTTTTTCATTTTTTTACTGATGTCACTCCACTTCTTTCTGGGATCCATTATTTTTAAACGTAATTAAATAAATATATATTATTGTTTCCCTGTATGTGTTGTGTTTATCTCGATGCTTTCAAAATTGTTTCTTTATTTTTATCTTTAGCATCATAACATAGGAATGGTTTTCTTTGTACTTATTCTACCTAAAGTTCACTGAGCTTCTTGAATATATAAATTAACATTAACCAACTGTGGGGGAATTTTTGAGCAATTATTTCTTCAGATTTTTTCCGGCCAATTTTTCTCCTTCATTTTTGAAATTCCAAGTACCTTATTATATTAGTTTCTTTGGTATTTCTCCATAAGTACATGAGACTCTTTTTTATTTTTCTTCCAATATTTTCTCTTCTTCAGATGGGATAAATTCTGTTGGTCTTTCTTTATTTTCCAGACTTTTTCTTTCTATTGCACCCACCCAGAAATACTTTACTTCTCATATTTTACTTTATACTTCTAGAATTTCTATTTGATTTCTTTTATATAGTTTCTGTTTATGTGCTGTAATTTTTTTTTGAACCGGGGATTGAACTCAGGGACATTCAGCCACTGAGCCACATCCCCAGCCCATTTTGTATTTTATTTAGAGACAGTGTCTCACTGAGTTGCTTAGGGCCTTGCTAAGTTGCTGAGGCTGGCTTTGAACTCGCGATCCTCCTGCCTCTGCCTCCCGAGTCGCTGGGATTACAGGCATGCACCACCGCACCTGACTATGTGCTGTAATTTTTATTTGTCCATTTTTCTTTATACATTTGAGCATTTTTGTAATAGCTGCTTTAAAATTCTTGTTTGCTAAATTATATCTGAATTTTCTTATTCTTCATTGATTGTAACACACTTTCTTGTGATTTTTCATGTCTGGTCATTTTCAGTTTATTGTAGACATTGTGAGTAATACATTCTAGATATTGTGGGATTCTGTTATATTCCTAGGAAGAGAGTTGTTAGCAGTGGTGACAGTACATCCGTGTTTATTTGTTAAGCAGGAAATTTATTCTTCTAGATGTACTTTAAACTTCAAACTACTCTTTTGTCAGCATCTAGAATCTCTTCTCTTAGCTCTAGCAGGATTTCATGAATTCATTACCACACAGGAATAGTTTAGGGGTTAGTCAAACATTTTGATAAAATTTATAGATTAAATTTGCGAGTCACTCTCTTTGATTCTGTTCTTTTTTGAGACTTTTTTCCTCACTTCACACCTATGTAGTTTGCCATGAACTCTGGCCTATAATTCATCAAGCCTCTTGCATTGTGTTTTAACCACTTCCATACCCACTGGAGCCTGACCTTAGTACAAGTGGAAATTCAATCCACTGTCATTCCCATCTTCTAAGAGTAGACACTCCCCCTTCCAGGGTCTGACTGATTTTGTTCATTTTTCAGTGGTTCCATGTCCTTGTTTATTGTCTGAAATTTATACTTACATCTACAGTTAGATTAGTACAAAAGGAACTATTAGCTATTGCAAATAGTGAAACCATGTCAAGATAATAGTTTTATAAATGATAATAAGCAAATTCAAATTTTATCCTCCTTTCCAATTTCCCCTTTCATTTACAAAATAGCAGAGTTGATTGCTTATTTGTTATAGGAAAATATGAACTATGAGGGATTTCTGTATTGCAGAGTAGTTTTAAAGAATTTCAGCTATTGTACTCTCTAATTTGGTTCTCTAATTTTAGTAAACTAGGGTTGCCTAAAAGACCTTTTCAATGGATTTTCTTTCCAAAGTATGTGAGAAAGAGTTGAAATTAGCATAGTAAATTATGTAAGCATAAGTATACATAAAATAATTATAACTTTTTGAAAATTGTGTGTGTGCGTGTGTGTCTGATTGTCTGTCTGGTACAAGGGGTCTCATGCATGCAAGAGACCCCTTGCAAGTGCTCTCACACTGAACTATGTCCCCATTGAGTTTTGGGAAATTCTTGAGATTTTTCTCTTGAATATTTAAACATATTTTTCCTGATCTTGTTGAAAACTTAAATTTCAGTTATTTTGCAGCAAAGATTTGATGATTAAAACAAGTATTTGCCCAGTCTACATCCAGATTCTCCTAAATTCAAAATTAGTATTATCAAAATTAATAATGTTCATTTTCAGGGTCATTAACTATTTTTCTACTTACTCATTCACATCTTTCTTCACACTCTTACTGCACTTCGATTTTTTTCTCACTGGAACCCTCAGCTATGGTGGTATGGTGGTACAGTTCATTTAACATGAAATAATGAAGTTTCTCAAATGGTGCATAATTGGAGAGGAATGAATTTCAAGAGACCCATAGCAAAGTTGACTGTAACTGATGATATATTGTATTATTGAAAAATGTAAAAAGTGGAAGTTATGTGCTCTTACCACACAAACGAATACTATATGAGGCAATATATTTGGTTATTAGCTAGATATCATCTTGACTAAACTTTGATATGAGAAAATTAACTACATTTTATATACTGTACCTATTGATCAAAGTATGGCCCATCTTCATCTGAAAATAAATCTAGAAGGACAGATCTCTAGGAGGACAGTGTATGTGACAGCCAGCAAGGAGAAAGAAGACACTTTCCTGGCCTTTGTGGTCAGGGAGTGGCAGGGATATTAGTAATACTAACTTTTCATTTACTCTAGTCTGATATTTTTATTATTATTCTATAAGACTTTTTAAGATTTCAAGTTTAGCAAAAGATGTAGCCCACTATTATAGATGAGGAAAGAATAAGAGACAGTCGTCTGAGATTCCATGTTGTTCTTAAGCATTGAATTATTGTGGTAAAGGGAAGTTTGAAAAAGGATAGGACGCTTTCTAAGCTGAAAAGAACCCCGAATAAGCAAGAGATCTAGGGGCAACAGAAGTTTCAATATAACTGCCTTCTACCACAGTTGAAAGTTCATCCTTCTGATTTTGTTCAACATAAACCAGCAAAGACAAACAGGCAGTAGTAAAGTTAATGTGTATGATGTTTATGATACTTCAGCTTCTAATACCCAGCATCAGTTTCAAGGTGAAGAAACAGAAGTAAGGTTGAAAAGAATATAAAAATGAAAAGGAAATACAAAAATGAGTATGACTGCAACCAAGAGGAAGAGGACCTGATACAGTGAGCATCTACCAAATAGAACTTTATCATTTCATTTAAGATAATACAGAATTCAGTTCCCTACAGATACTTCTGCTAGCACTGTATACACAACACTACTCAGTATTTTGTCACATGTGAATTTAGTTTTTGAAAATTTAAAGAATACCTAAAATGTGAACATAATGAGGATGGGAAAGATGAAGCACATATAAATCTAACACTTCTCACATGTATTTATAACATATATAAATCCTTAATAACAGAGAACACATGTAAATTTAATATTAACTTTTCTGAAGCAATTTTTAAAATGTTATAAAATGCCAAAATTGTTGCTAAATTAAAATTTTAATTGATCATGATCACCTCATGAAGGAACTGAATATTGGTGGAAGATATTTGTTGAAGTGGGAAAAATAGAAGAACTCTAGGAATATAACATTTTAGATTGAAAGACTCCCTTTCAAAGAACCCAGTGGGCAAACCAAGCTAGTGTAAAGTATACATGGTAACTTCATTCATACCAGTGTTAACAGTTTTAAGTTATGGCAGATGAACATGAAGTTGGCAAAGTGAATAATCCATTGACTTTTTCCCCAAAAGTGAATGTTTTTATTTGTTTATAAGTTAGGCTCACCCTTTTTTGTCAAGGGCAGTATGATTCATTCAGGCAAACTTGTCTCCATATCTTACAAATAGCAATAACAAGGTAATTTCTCTTGTGATTCTGTCATTGCCCATTTGGGCTGCTATAACAAAATGTTATAAAATGATTTACTTAAAGTAGTAGAATGTATTTTTCACACTTTTTAGCCTGGTTTGTACATGGTTCATCACCTCCCTAAGGTCCTATGTCCTAATACTTTTGGGATTAGGATTTAACATGAATTTGGGGTGAACACAGATTCAAACCATAGTAGTCTCCTACTTCAGTGTTCCCATATCCTATTTGATTGCCATGCCAGCGGTTCTGAGATTTGACCAAAATGTTCTATACCAAAACCAAATTTATTAGGGAATATAGAGGAAAAGTATTTCTGTTGGCCAGAGAGAAAATAAATGAAAACTAAATCCAATTTTTAGGGAGAAAAGAGTGAATGTATGAGAAGCCATAGAGGAACACACAGGTAGGAGTTCTTCTCTGACTTAGGTTGTAGGATTCTGACTCTCTCAATGTCTCTTTCTTTTCACTTGAGATTATACTGGAAGAATTACTCTTTAGATTCCAGTCCAGATAAATTCTTGTATTCATTTTACTGCAAATACATAAAATGTCTCAACCTCCTTCATAAGTATCTGTGAAACCTAGCAAATAAATGAGTCTATACTAGTGGTATTCTCATCATGGAGCAGAATAGATTCACAGAAGAGTCTTTAACCTCATTTTGGGAACCTGATGATTGCATTTATTCTAATATATTCCAACTGAAAGAAACTGGAATGAGAATTGAAAAGTCACTCAAAGAAACCCTGTGTACTTTCATGTGAGTGCCAGAGTGAAGGTTAAAATAACCAAATCTGTGTTGTTATGGGCATAGGAGATACATTACTTAGGATATTTTTGGAATGAAAATTGAGAAAGATACTCTAGAGTAGGTCCTATTGGCTTATTTCAGATTTTGTTATAATAATAATCAAGATCTGTTTTGTATTTTATTCAGGCTCAGCTTGGGTAACAAGCGGATATTCTTGTAGAAATTTTAAGAATATTTTACTAGTTTATAAAGGAAAGCAAGCATATGGTATAAAAGTATATTTTAAAAGTATAGAAGAATATACCATGAAATGTCACTCTCCCTGTAACCCCTATCCTTCAGTCAACCACTTAATATCCATGAGATAAGCATTGTTAACTGATTTTTGGTATACACTCACAGTGTATTTTATGTACTTAAGTAAGTATGTAATAGTTGTTTTTAACAAGTAGTAACACAGTGCCACGCAGTTAGATACTTTGCATTTTTTTCACATAATATATCTTAGAAATAGCTCTATAGGGAGTGATTATGAAATGGCTCCCATAAGTGGTTGCTGTGGTTTTCTTCTTCCAATGGCTCTATCATAATGTATTTAACCAGACCCTCATGGTGAACATTTGGTTCATTAGTTCAGATACCACTGTAGTACTGTAGTGAATATTGTGTGTGTGTGTGTGTGTGTGTGTGTGTGTGTTGTTTTGCACCCATGTGGTACATTGATAGGATAAATTCTTAAAGGTGAAATTGCTGATCAGAGAATTGGTACTTTTCAATTTGGTAAGATGTTGCCAAAGTGTGATCCACAGAGGTTGCTATCCATAAAATTTTATTTCCTTTAAAGAAGTATGAGAATAAAATTGTGGTAATTATCAGAAAAATTATAATAACTATAGTAGTGATCAGAATAATGATTAGTATTAATTAGGTGACTATGGATGAGTTCTAGACCACAGTTATACCATTGTGTAAGCTGAATATTATTTTGTTGATTCTTGAAGATTGATGACCTGGTGTCTGTTACCTACTACCTACTGTACTTTAAATTAGCTTACCATTTCGAGAACCTCGAAGCTCCCTTTTTAATCCTTACTTTAAATAATAATCTAGTACTAATAATATGTCAGGTACTGTTCTGTGTGATTTATATATTTCACTCATTTAACTTTCATAACAATCCTATAAAGCAGTTATAATTTTTGTCCCAATTTATAGAAGAGGAAATTGAGGCCCAGAGATACTATGGTAGAGATAGAGCTGATAACTCATGGGATTGGGATCTAAACCCAGCTGATAAGCCAGAATTTGCAAGGGAATTATGAAACTATAATGCCCCTATTGAGCATTGTAATTTCTTTTGAAAAATCATGTTTTATATACATACATTTACCTCTCTCATTTCTTGAGTTGATATTCCTACTCATTGTACATAATCTTTCTTTCTTATGTCTTTTGTGCTTTCAAACCTCCCCTTCACAGATTAAAAAAGAAAGTTTTGTTTTATTTTGTTCTGAGGACACTTAGAAAATCAGGAACCAAGTTGAAACAGTCTTTTATGACATTCTCCAGTCTGAAATAAATACATAGCAGCTTTACATTTTTCATTTTAAATCGATGACCCTCATGTTATTTCAGAAATTTGCCCAAGACTCTCACAAGAAACATTTAATAATAAATGTTTAAATGTTTTTTAAAAAAGAGCTTCCTGTGGTTCTTTTAACAATCTCCCGTGACACTTTTCATCAGCATGCAAGTGACCATATTCTCCTTACCTTGACATGCTGGCTTAGGTGAAATATTATAGGCATAAAAATTGCATTTGGTAGGTCTACTAGGAAGGGGTCATGCAAAAGTCATCTTTGATTTGTTAATGGAACTTTTTTTTTTTTTCTGGATGTAGTATATGGCAGCGGTGATGTGCACCCTAAGGAAAAAAATGGTCCATTTTATAAAGGTTTATTTTCATATTTTATACACTGTAGTTCTGTTGTGTGTTTTTGATTTAGTAACAATTTATGTGTTTTTCTGTCGCAGAGCACTGCGGCCTGTGGTGTTGAGGCTCACAGCGATGCCATCCAGCCCTGCCACATCAGAGAGGCGGTTCGACGCTATGGCCACAAGATTGGCCCCCTTTCCCCATTCACAGTACGTAATAACAGAGTTATAAAAAGTTATATTTATAATCTGAGAGAATTTTGATTTTCAAGTGGTCAAATGAAGAAGCAGTGGAATTGTTGAAAGCAATTTGTGGTAACCATAATTTTGTTGTATAAAAGTGGCATAATTCTCTTAGGAAATAAAACTCATTTTTGTCTCTTTTAGAAAGGACAATTTTTTTTCTACAAAATATTTTCTTTCAGTTACATATTAAACTTTTTGTTGGAGCTTAGATTTGTTATTTTTCAAAGCTTAAGTTTTATAAAAAATTTTGTCAAATTATATGTATTCGAATATTGCTAGAAGCACTTTATTTTTTAAAATTGGTTGGATTGGCATTACCACTTCTATCAGATGTCCTTCCCTAAACATACTTTGAGTTGGAAGAAGAAGAAATGATTTCTTTACTTGGCACTGAACTATAGACAGGCTTTCTCATCTTCAAATGACTTGAAAGCTTATAATCAGGATTTTTTAAAAATGGAGAATTAAAGATTTGATATTTTAGCAATGTTTTGGGGGTGTTTTAATTAAATACACATAGCCTTTAAAAGAAAAATCTTTTTGTTAATAGACGTTTCTCCAAGTGGTTCTGTTTCTGGGAAATTTGATATTTAGAAAGTAAGGTTTCATTTACATGAGCAAAGAACTGTAAAATTTATCTTTTTTGATGTTCACTTGTTTTAACATACTAATGCAGAATATATACTTAAAAATTAATATAATCAATTAATGAGTAAATAAATAGCAAGTGTGACATTGCATGTTTTTACCTAAGAGGGGAATTTATTATTCTTTGTTCATTAGAGTGATTTCTTTTAAATTATCTCCTTTTTTTACTTACATTTATAGACAATGTTTTCTTTTCATTGTTCTCATAGTTATTGTGAATTATATGAATTCTCAGTGTGTCATCAAGAGTGTATTTTATAAATGTCTCTAGAAGCTTTCTGTGGTAATTTTCACTTTTATTGTTGCTGGAGTTTGAACCCAGGGCCTCATGCGTACTAATTATGCTCTTAACCACTGAACTACACCCCCTCCAGCTTGTGATTTTAATACTACTAATTAAAACAATATATACTTTTGCATAAATATTTCAGAGTCTTGAAAAGATGAAATCAGTATCCTTGTTTTTTTCCTTCTTTTACGTATAGGTTATTTTAAACGATAGGCTAAAACAAAGATGAAATTTAGAAAGACAGGACGTAATTGGAAGTAAAAATTTAAAAACCAAATGAAATAGAAAGAACCAAATTATAAAAACTAAAAAATATAAAAATATCAAACCCATAGATAAGAGGCAAATAATGACCAATAGGTTTAGACAATGGTGTAGAAAAATAAGAAAAAGGAGGCAGTGTTGGTAATGATCTAGAAGTACTTAAAGAATAGAAAAGGGAAACAGAATTTTTGAGAAATAACCAATAATGGTACCTAAACATAGTGAATAAAATATCATAAATGTATCCACTGTATGGGAAGAACCTCAAAATCATGAAGTCGTCAATATATTCTCAAGTGGCTGCTTCATTTTTTTGAGGTTTTTGTTTTTAAACAGACTGAGTGGATCACATTATTTACATGTATGTGTATCCCCTCCACTCCATGTCCATCCTGTTACTCATGTACGTGATTGCTTTTACATTCTACCACTGTGGTATACGGTCAAAAATTGACTTTAATCCAGGTGCAGATATAGCCCAAGGTAATTTTTATCTAGTAAAATATAACTATTATGCTATTTTAAACTACATAACTTAAAAATTCTTAATTTAAATAAATCTAGAAAATAAAATAAATGATCCATTACCTGGAATGCTCACTTAGCTACTATCTGAGCAGACAAGCAAATTGACAGTGAATAGTTAAAAAAAAAAAAAAAAAAGAACCACTCCAGAGAGGTACCCCAGGTTTTATTACTCCTCAGAAAAGCCTCACCAGGAAAGATCTATTCCATTACCTACAATCTCTATGGATTTGCCCAGTCCTCAAGTCTAAGTATGCCTTCTCCATTTTATATCATGGGTGATATGATCAAGGAGACATAGTTTTATATTATAATTAATTAATCTGCTTTTTGAACATTTGTTCTTTTTAGATATACTTGATAGTAGAGTGTATTTTAACATATTATACATACATGGAGTTTAACTTCTAATTAGGATCCCCTTCATATGGTTGTGCATGATGTAGAGTTTCACTGGTGGTGTATTCATATGTGAACATAGGAAAGGTCTGTCAGTTCATTCTATCATCTTTCCTAGCCCCATCCCTGCCTCTTCCCTTCATTCCACTTTATCTAATCCAATGAACTTCTATTCTTCCCTACCTACCCCCTTGTGTGTTAGCATCCACATGTCAGAGAGAACATTCATCCTTTGGTTTGAGGGGATCGGCTTATTTCACTTAGCATGATAGTCTCCAGATCCATCCATGTATCATCAAAAGTCACAAAGTCATTCTTTTTATGGTTGAGTAATATTCCATTGTATATATGCATCACATTTTCTTTATCCATTTATCTGTTGAGGGGCACCAAGGTTGGTTCCATAGCTTAGGTATTATGAATTGAGCTGCTCCAAACATTGTTATAGCTGCATCACCGCAGTATGCTGATTTTTAAGTCCTTTAGATATATACTGAGGAGTGGAATAACAGGGTCAAATGGTGGTTCCATTCCAAGTTTTCTGAGGAATCTTCATACTGCTTTCCAGAGCGGTTGCACCAACTTGCAGTCCCAACAGTAATGTATGAGTGTGCCTTTTCCCCCACATCCTCAACAACATTTATTATTACTTGTATTCTTGATTGTTGCCATTCTGACTAGAGTGAGATAGAATCTCAGTGCAGTTTTAATTTACATTTCTGTAAGTGCTAGAGATGTTGAACATATCTTCATGTATTTGTGGACCAATTGTATTTCTTCTGTGAAGTGCCTATTCAGTTCCTTTGCCCATTTATTGATTTGGTGTTTTTTTGTTTTGGTTTGGTTTTTTTGGTGTTAAGTTTTTTGAATTCTTTATATATTCTGAAGATTAATGCTCTATCTGAGGTTCAGTAGCAAAGATTTTCTCCCATTCTGAGACTTTCTTCACATTCTTGATTGTTTCTTTTGCTGTGAAGAAGGCTTTTAGTTTGATTTCATCCCATTTATTGATTCTTTTTTTGTGGGAGGAGGGTACTAGTGATTGAACTCAGGGGCATTTAACCACTGAGCCACATGCCCACCTCTACTTTGTATTTTATTTAGAGACAGGGTCTCACTGAGTTGCTTAGTGCCTTGCTTTTGCTGAGACTGGTTTTGAACTCAGGATCCTCCTTCCTCAGCCTCCTGAGCCACTGGGATTAGAGGTGTGCACCACCACGCCTGGCCCATGTATTGATTTTACTTCTTGTGCTTTAGGAGTCTTGTTGAGGAAGTCAGTTCCTAAGCCAACATGATGGAGATTTGGGCCTACATTTTCTTGTAGTAGGTTCAGGTTTTTGATCTAATGCCTAGGTCCTTGATCCACTTTGAGTTGAATTTTGTGCAGGGTGAAGACAGGGGTTTAATATCATTCTGCTACTTACAGATTTCCAGTTTTCCCAGCACCATTTGTTGAAGAGGCTATCTTTTCACTAATGTATGTTTATGGTAAATTAATCTGCTTTTTAAAGTTAAACACTCTTTTTAAAATTTAAAACTCTCTCCTCAGAGTGGGATAGATTTGCAGACTCTGTAAGCCAATAAATGGCCACCCTGCCCTGGCTTCCACATACTTCCAGCTGGCTAAAAGGAGTAGCTCATGGTTGAAACCTCTTGATGTTGAGAGATGCTCTTTTTCATTTTCATAAGGACCTCTCTGAGTACTGAAGATGATACGTGAAGCCGGTACAATAGGGACACTTTGCTACCTAGACTTTGAATTTCAAGAGAGAAAGCATTTGGACTGCCTCTGTCATAATCATAGGTTGTCACCTAAATTTTCTTTGTAAATTAAAATGCCACTGAACTGAACAACTTGTTTATATTTATAAGCATTTTATCTTTGCAGAATTTCATTCTGAATCTAGTGTTTGTATATTTGTTTTCTTTATTTTTAAAAGTTATTCTTAATTTTTAAATATTTTAAATGATATACAAAAACAAAAGTCATACATATTAACCAGGTATCATGGAATGTTTGATAGGTGTATACATTGCATAATGTTTAAATTAGGTTAAACATATTTATCTCAAATATTTATTGTTTCTTTGTGGCAAAATTTTTCAGAATTCTTTCTCTTAGGTTTTTGAAATGTACAGTACATTATTGTTATCTATAGTCACTATTCTGTGCAGTAGTACCGAGAATGTCTTGCTCCTATCTTCACTGTATCTTAGTACCCTGATCAACCTTTCCCCCTCTTAACCAGAACCCCCACACACTTAACCACCATTGCACTTTCTGCTTTTATGAGAACAGCTTTTTTTAGATTCCACATGAGTGAGATCATGTGATACTTCTCTCTCTTGCACCTGACTTATTTCACATGACATCATGATCTCTGGTTTATTCGTGTTATCACAAATGACAGGACTTCCTCCTTTTTTATAGCCAAACAGTATTCAATTGTGTATATGCTCCACATTTTCTTTATCCAGTCATTGATTGGTGGACACTTAGGTTGTTTCTACTTCTTGGCTATGGTGCTGCAATGAACATGGGAGTGCAGATGTCTTTTGTACACACCAGTTTCATGTCCTTTAGATAGATACACAACAGTGAAATTGCTGGATCACGTGATATTGTTTTAAATTTTTTTAGGTACCTCCATACTGTTTTCCATAATGTCTGTAGTAATTTATTATACTTTCAAATAGAAAATATAATTTGGAACGTACACATAAATTTCCAATAATTTGAAATTGATTTAGGGAATAAAAAAACAACCAGTAGTTTCTGGTGTAAGCCAGATGTACTTAAAAATCTACTTTTAGTAAAGAATCATTCTCTCTTCTGCATGACTTCTGAAGTAATTTTACACCAAATTACAACCATGATCAATTTTAGGAATACAATTCATCTTATAAGGAATTGTGAGTTCTTTCACTTTGTGAATACTTGAAATGATGGGGAAAGAAATTATTTAAAGCTATGTTAAGTAAAGAAAAGGAAGAAAGTACATGGTTCAGCACTGTGGTAGCTTCAGAGGAAGGGAGTAAAGGGCAGGATGGCATAAACATCAGCTGTCTGCCACTCACCTCTGGACTCTGCATTCACAAGTGCCGAGGAGACACTTAGAACCCAGAACTCCCTCTCAGCCAGCTTTAACAGTGCTGTCTTTGTCATTGTTTCAGCTAATAGTTTCTTTTCTGTGTTCTCATTTATTCTGCATCCTACACAAAAGACCAAAGAAGGTAACATGCCTAAAAATTTTAATTAATTCTTTAAGTTAAGCTATTAATTAGATTAAATGGAAGAATCAGGGCTAATATTCTGACCTTCCTAATCCAATTTTTTTTCTCCAGAAATAAACACTTTTGCAACTGTCCCAACCCCATATATCTCATTTTCTGTACAAATATTTCAACAAACCATTAAAGAAACCAATTTTGCTTTTTGCTTCTTGTTTATTTTTCCTAATTCTATAAATCGTTTCAGAGTTTATGATTTGTGGTAGTTATTTTAGATCTGGGGAAGCATTAGAAGAATGCTTGCCTAGTTTGTCATTCTAATAGGCAAAAATAAAATAGCAATTATAACAACTAATATTTATTAAACACTTCCATGTCATGCACTGTGCTAACTTGCTTCTCACTATAGTCTTAAGTGGAGAGTATTATTCTCATTTTATGGAAGAAGAATCTACCAGATTTTAACTAGGTTTTCCAAGTTCACATTCAGTAGTCTGAAAATATATTTGATTTGTATTTGATAAGTGATGATACTGAACATTTTTATGTACTTACTGATAATTTGTATTTCTCTAAATTTTGATTAGCCCTTTGCCACTTTTCTGTTGAGCATTAGTAGATTCATTAGTCAATCTAATTTATTCAAATAAATTTTTATAAAATTTAAAGCAATTTGCCAGGCATGGTGGTGGTGCATGCCTGTAATCCCAGTGACTCAGGAGGCTGAGGCAGGAAGATTGAGAGTTCAAAGACAGCTTCAACCACTTTGTGAGACCCTTTCTCTAAATACCAAATGAACTGGGAATGTGGCTCAGTGGTTAAGCATCCTGGGTTCAACCCCTGGTACAAAAAAGATAATAATTTATAAACTATGGGCAGTAAAATCTCTCATCAGGTATATTGTAGATAATTTTCCCAGTTCTTTATTTATCCTTTAATTTTTTTCTAATTTGATATTCTTTTCAGTATACAGGATTTTACATAGGATTGGTAGATTTACCTTTTTCCTCTACAATTTATCCATTGTCTTTTTAAAAAATTTTAAAAATCATTTTACAGCTTCATATTAAATAAGCATATGTTTGTTCAATTTTTTAATTTTTGCAATTTTCTTTGTATAACTGTAATTCTACTTTCTTTTACTGTTTTTTTTGTTGGTTTGTTTGTTTGTTTTTGTTTTTTAGTTCTAGGGATTGATCAAGAGTCTGTGCACACACTGAGGAGGTGTTTTACCACTGAGCCAACAACCCAGCCCTTCCTCTATCTTTTGTATCTAACATGTAATGTGAGAACTTACATGAGTAGTAAACATCAAAAAATTCCACTTGATTAAATGAACAATTCTATTTGTTATGATTATTTGTGATATAGTTACTCTATTAGTATATGTCAGTTTTTTTCCAAAAATATTGGTAATATTTTAGATATATAAACATATGAAGACAAAAATTTTGAGAAAGGTATTAGGGCCCTAAAAAAGTTGTGGCAAAAGGTTTAAATGGATTATCCTGTCAGACAATTGATATTAATCACATTTGAAACTGTTTTTTTCTTAGCCTAAAGATTATTGTTAATGGGTTTTTCTTTTTAAATATTCTTAGAATTTACTTATACACATTTAGAAGTAAAAAGCACTTTAAATTTTTGTGATTAAGCTTTTTTTTTTTTTCTCTCAGAGGAAACTCCCTGAATACCCTGAGTACACAGTGTATACTCCCATATCTGTCAAATGGAAGGCCATCCCACATTTTACCTAGATTCTCACTATCTACAAGCAATGGATGGTGCCCATGGTTTTGTACTCCGGAGCTCAAGCCCAGCTCTCAATGGGACATGCTGTAAATGGCCAATATAAAGCCAGGTCTATAATTTTGAAAGCCAGAGAAAGGAAACTGTGTTTGCTGAGTGTGATGACATAATCTCATGTGTAATGTCTAAGTCTATTTTAGTTTCTCCTGACATTCAACTGGAAAATATGTTAAACCCCTACATTTGCGTATTATCAGGCAGCCTTTTTTTCCATTGGTTCTTTTTAGTTATACATGACAATAGGATCCATATTGATATAATTATACAAGCATGGAATATATCCTGTTCTCATTAGGATCCCACTCTTGTGGATGTACATGATGGTGATAGTCACTGTGGTGTATTCATATATGTACATAGGAAAGTTATGTCAGATTTATTCCACTGTCTTTCCTTTTCCTATTCCCTCTCCCTTTCCTTCATTCCACTTTGTCTAATCCAACGAACTTCTACTCCTGCCCCCCTTTTTGTGGGCTAGCTTCCACATATCAGAGAAAATATTTGACCTTTGGTTTTTTGGGATTGGCTTATTTCACTTACCATGATAGTCTCCAGATCCATCTATTTACTGGCAAATGACATAAAGTCATTCTTCTTTATGACTGAGTAATACTCCATTGTGTATATATGCCACATTTTCTTTATCCATTCATCTGTGGAAGGGCGCTTCAATATTGAAGGTTGGCTCATAGCTTCTTTATTGTGAATTGTGCTGCTATAAACATTGATGTGATTGTGTCATTGTGGTGTGCTGATTTTAAATCCTTTGGATGTCTACCAAGGAATGGGATAACTGGGTCAAACAGTGGTTCCATTTCAAGTTTTCTGAGATATCTCCATACTGTTTTCCAGAGTGGTTGCATCAATTTACAGTCCCACCAATAATGTATCAGACAGCTTTCTATCGAACTAGAATAGTGAGACAATAAAATTGCTCTTTTAAGTATTTATTAACCTAAATAACCTTAAGTACTTCCCCCAGAAGGAAGTCTCTAATATCTACTCAACTGTCTTAAATTCTAAGACAGAATCTTAGCCTTTTAAAGCTGTTTAGGTGGGCTGGGTATGGATTTACACACCTGTAATTCCAATTATTTGGAGGCTGAGGCAGGAGGATAGCAAGTTCAAGACCAGCTGCTGCAACTTAATGAGATCCTGTCTCAAAATGAAAAATGAAAAGGAACTCCAGGCTGTAGTTTGGTGATAGAGCATCTCTGGGTTCAACCCCTAGTACTGAAATAAGCTGTCTTGGAGGGAACCAGTTAGAATTGGCCTCAGAGAAGCTTTGCAGTGCACCAACTCAAAGACACCTTGCAAGGGTGTGACACAACTAACTCTAGACTCCAACCACCTGATTCTCCATTTACTGCTCTTCCACTCTGTTCACTTACTTTGGTGTATATATATTTATTCAGGGATTCTAGAGATGTTCTCATATCATTGATTATTCAAATGTTCCTAATAGGCCAGTAGAGATTAAAAATATGAAATTTTCTGTAAGAATTTTTAAAGACAATAGTTGCATAGTAGATGGCTTTGAGTATTTTGATCTAGTTTAACCTTCATTAATAGTACTAATGTCAGACATTAGATTTGTCACATTTTATGTTCAGCTTAGAAAATTTAATGTCACAAAATACGAGAATAATTTTCTAATTTAAATACCAAATAGAAATTGGGTAGAATTCTTAACTATTTATATTTTTACTGGAAGTAAAATGTTTCTCATTAAATTTTCCGAGAGTACTACTAAACTTGGAGCCAAGTACATCTTTATAACTATAGGCCACTTATTCTCAGAAAAAAAAAATTAACATGTGGCTTATTTATCGTTTGAAAATAACCTAAAATAGAGTGTTCTAGAAAAACATGAAACTTATAATTGTTTTTAATTTGAAAATAGAGTTGGGTGTGTATTTTGAGTTACAGAATTTATTGTCAGATTATAAGCAACTTCAGTTTCTTTAGGTCAAAAACAATTGAATATGAGAAATTTTATATGGCCCAATTAATACCGTATTAAGTTTAGGATTATTCAGAGGGGGCATGTTGGAAATGGTGGGAATAAAGACGTGGAAGAGTTGGGAAGGCAAAATCTCCATCGTCTGATGAGGATCCTTCTCTGACAAACATTTGCTTTAAGTTTCAGAGTCAAATTTATTTATATTGCCTGTTGAGTCCAAACTTGGAGAAATTCGTTACTAATACTTTTTTCTCCCATTAACAGTGTAACATGATGATTCTGTATGGACAAATGGAGTTGGTTTAATTATGTTATTGTGTAAAACTTTTTAAATTTTTTTCATCAGCACAAAAATGGGGGAGAAGGGAAGAGAGCTCTTACCTCCTTTGGGGAGACTGAACCCAGGGGGCTTTACCACTTTGCTCCATCCCCAACCTCTTTTGATCTCTTTGAGCAAACGTCTTAACTTGTGACAATCAATGAATTTTTTTGTAAGGAATTATCCAAGTCTATATTAAAAATTCCTGATATTATTAAGCACTATTTTTTCTCTGCAGTATACATTGACTATAGAGGCAGGCACATTTTGCTTATTCCTGCCTTTACTTTTTTTTTTTTTTTAATTATTGATTCATTGAACACAAATGGAGTACAGCTATTGTTTCACTGGTTGTACACAAAGTAGAATCGCACCATCTGTGCGTTCATTCATGTACACAGGCCAATGGTATCTGTTACACATTCAGTTATTATTTTTACCCCCCACCCCGCCCCCACCCCTCCCTTCCCTCTATGCTATCTATCCTTCCTCCATTCTTGCCACCCTTCCCCCCCACATTATTCATCATCATTCATTTATCAGAGAGACCATCCGGCCTTTGGATTTTGGGGATTGGCTGATCTCACTTAGCATAACAGTCTCCAACATCATCCATTTACCTACAAATGCCATAATTTTATTCTTCTTTATGGCTGAGTGATATTCCATTGTGTATATATACCACAGTTTCTTTATCCATTCATCTACTGAAGGGCATCTAGGTTGATTCCATAATCTAGCTATTGTGAATTGAGCAGCTATGAACATTGATGTGGCTGCATCACTGTAGTAATCTGATTTTAAGTCCTTTGGGTATAGGCCAAGGAGTGGGATAGCGGGGTCAAATGGTGGATCCATTCCAAGTTTTCTAAGGAATCTCCACACTGCTTTCCAGAGTGGCTGCACCAATTTGCACTCCCACCAGCAATGTATGAGTGTACCCTTTTCCCCACATCCTCGCCAACACCTTTTATTGCCTGTGTTCTTAATAAAAGACATTCTAATTGGGGTAAGATGAAATCTTAAGGTGGTTTTGATTTGCATTTCTTCTTAGTAGAAAGACCTCCTGTGAAGTTCAGCATAGGCCTTACATCCTAAGGTGATTCACTCACCTGATTTTGTGTAGGATATTTCATTTGCTTTAACTATTTAAAAAAAACAACTCAAATCCAAGATATAACTTCCTAGTCAATAAAATACTTACACAAGTTCAAGTATAAAACTATGGATGTCAGATCTCTATTTTGAGTAGCACAAAAGTAATAGGCATTCATACCAAACGTGAAACCCTAGAAGTACACCAGAGAATTCTAAAATTTCCAAATATGTAATTTGTAAAAAAGAAGAAAGAAAATCAGTCTTCTCCTATCGGGTGTATGGCTAAAATAGCAGTAAAGGATAGTAGCTTGAACCTGCCCTGGGTGTTTGTTCCATGTTTGCATCTTTCAGTCTTTTTAAATTGGAAGTAGTTCAAAAGTTAATGAGTTGCCTGTAAAGACTACTCTGTCCTGGGGAAAGGAGAAAGATTTTGAACATGAATGAAACAAAAGAGAGATTATTGACACCAAAGAGAAACTTTTTGAGCAGAATGTTCTATAAGAACTAAATCTTGAGGTTTAAGAGTGTTGTTAACAGCCAGGCGTGGTGGCGCATGCCTGTAATCCAAGCGACTTGGGAGGCTGAGTCAGGAGGATCGCGAGTTCAAAGCCAGCCTCAGCAACTTAGCGAGGCCCTAAGCAACTCAGTGAGACCCTGTCTCTAAATAAAATACAAAATAGGGCTGGGGATGTGACTCAGTGGCCAAGTGTCCCTGAGTTCAATCCCTGGTTCAAAACAAAAAAAAAGTGTTGTTACAGTTCTGGAGATAGAATGGAAGAATCTTTTGAGTGGCTCCCACAAGGAAAATATCTTTCTTTAAAAAAATAAATAAATCACAAAATTCCTTAAGCTCATAACTTCATGAAAGCAGCAAAAGAATCAGTTGGGAGAAACTATACTAAGTTGAACTATTTCTACTTTTAAATATTATGCTCTAAAAATAGCAAAAGTCTATAAGCAGGACAATTGTAAATATTCAGTTAGATTTACAGCTCATTCAGTATCATGAAACTGCTCATGTTGACTTAGCAAAAGTACTATTTAAATTTTTAATTAGTATTTTATATCTAAATTAGATGAGTGTTAGAAGGTAACATATCAGTTTTATTGAAATAGATCCTTTACTCAACCTCACATTCTTAAGCAAGTTGTTTAAGTGAAATGTTTGTATACTGTTCTATTGATAGTGTGACAAAAATCCCCTCCAAATAACCTATGATAAGAGCCTGCTAAACTTGAGGTGATTTACTTTTTTGGTGATTTGTTAAATAGTGTTACACACTTTAGTCAACAAATAAATCATTGGGCTATCATTTAATTTACTGATAGAGTTGCGAAGTCAACCCCACAACATAATGACTAGATTGTTATAAATGGGAATTTATACCTTCCAAAAATGAAACTGATACCTTGCTCTTTTTGTGTCCAACATATATTTAAGGTTATACACAGGTAGAAATAGAATGTGCAAGGAAAAAAAAATATGCCTTGTTTTCCTGACTGGTGTTTTAATTATGATTTGATTTAAACCAAATCCCCTAGGCTATATATGCACAGATCAAATACTCCACTCCCACATGCTGCCTTTGCATGACCCTAAACTGTGGGGAGAGAAAATTCATAGCCCATATGTCAGTCAGATGTGAAGTCTTGCCCTGGCACCTGCACAGGCGCTCCTACCTGATTAGAGCACACTTGCAGTTCTGGGCATGTGCCCAATGTGTAGAGTATGTCTCCAGATCTGGAAATATTTTGACTGATTAGTTGGCAGAGGTCATGAGGACAGAGCCCAATGTCAGCCTCTGAATTTACCCAGGTGCATTCAAGGTGATAGTTGGGAACTGTGCCCCTGGTGAAATACTAAGGAGGGAGTTTTTAAGTTCACTCTCTGGCTTCGGATGTTCACAGCATGGTGTACAGCTTCCTGTCTCTTCCAATTCAAACACTTGTGCAGATTTTACTGTTTCCAGTAGAGAAGTAGGAGACTATATTTCTGGCTCTGATTTTATTCTACATTCCTGATCTAACCCAAAACACCCATTCCCATATTCCAGACTAATTAGGTAAAAGCGTAATATGTAATAAGTTCTGGTTGACAAAGTTCCTCAGCAAGCAGGCTTACAGTGGAGTGCGGACAGAAGAGAGGAGGGGAGACTCTATACTGAGCCTTTCTCTGAAGCCACTATCCAAAGATGACAGCATGAGGGGTTGCTTCTGATGTGGGGGAACTAACTTCACTTTAGTTTTTGATGGCAAACAATATCTGTCATCCGCACAGGTGACTCACATATAGCCAAAATAAAATGATAATGAAGCAAAGCAGGACAATGTACAGCTATCGATCTGTCACCTGCCACTTCTACAAAATCAATTTAAAGCACATGCCTTCCTGACTGACTGAAAGTACATTTCACATACTACAGGCAGCACTTGATTTCTGAGTGTAACCAGTTCATTTGGCAGAATCCATGTTCATACAACTGAATTGAGAAGTGAAAGGACCGGAATTACCCACGTGTCCTGAGATTAAGCTTTTATTTTTTTAATATATTTTTTTTATTTACTTATTGATTCATTGAACACAAATGGAGTACAGCTATTGTTTCACTGGCTGTACACAAAGTAGAGTCACACCATCTGTGCGTTCATGCACGTACACAGGGCAGTGGTATCTGTCACACATTCTGTTATTATTTTTACCCCCCACCCTGCCCCCACCCCTCCCTTCCCTCTATGCTATCTATCCTTCCTCCATTTTTGCCACCCTTCTCCCCCGCATTATGCATCATCATTCATTTATCAGAGAGACCATTCGGCCTTTGGATTTTTGGGATTGGCTGATCTCACTTAGCATAACAGTCTCCAGCATCATCCATTTACCTACAAATGCCATAATTTTATTCTTCTTTATGGCTGAGTAATATTCCATTGTGTATATATACCACAGTTTCTTTATCCATTCATCTAGTAAGCTTTTATTTTGAGAAATTTCTTTTTAAACAACTGATGTGGGCCATCAAAGAGCTAATTAGGTTTGGGAGTTTTTTTGGTTTTGTTTTTGTTTTTAAGCAAAGGACTAATATGAATGGCTCTGTATTGGAACAGTTAGCTCAGATGGTAATGTAGAGTAGAGATTAACCTGAGTTGATGCAGTAGGCCAACAGAGCAGAGATGTGGCCACTGCAGTACCACACGCACGAGACTATCTTTGGCACTGGCAGTGAGAATGGAGAAAACAGATTGTATTCAAGAGATGTTTGACTATAGAAAAAGTAGAATTAGACTCTTAATGAGAGAAGAATAAGTGGTGATAAGTTTATAATTGCATAGAACAGACAATTGTTCTCAAGACTTAATTTGGTGTTCACATTCTTTCAAAGAACTTGCATTAGGTTTAAAGACTTAAGAAGGAAACTAATTTTAAGGGGATTTACTGGTTAGTGGGTTGGGATGGGTGGGTGGGTGGGTGGGGCTTAATGCTAAATAGCCTAAACTTAAATATAGAAAAGACATTCTACTTTCTTTCTGAACTTGTGGGAGTGTTTATATGACCAGAAATTCCCATGTATTATTATGCTGTTTTGATGAACAAATTGACTTTCTAAGCCATTAATGAATTTGGTCTTACATTCCTGAAAGATGACTGTAATCTAACCAAATTTCAAAAATTTTTCTTCATTAAAGCCATGCCTGTAGTAGCTTTGTGGCAGTGTAAATTCCAGAGCATCATTTTTCTTATTTTTAATTAGCAGCTTTCATCTCTGTATGAACACATTATCTCTACCACTGCTTCTCCTCCCCTACTCCCCCAAAAAAACAATCAGGAATGTGCTCAGACTCCAGATTTTATAGGACTCAGGCAATGACATGTTCGCATTTTTTTTCCTGTTAAACAGAAATCCAGTCATGCTGATTGTAGTGATGCTTCTAAATAGAGATTTGCTGTGTAGTTCATTCTAACCCACAGTCACTCCACCTCAATGAGCACTTCCAGGCTATAAGAAGCTCAGTCTCAATTTTGGACTTTTTGCCCTTCCCTGCTAAGAGTCCCTCCTTCAGATTTATGAAAGAAAACATTTCTTTCTGTGAAAGGTTTTTGTACACCCGCATCTGGAAGTGTTTATTTCAGTGGCATGTAAGCTATCTGTGGATTTAGTTAGCACCAGACCCCCTTTTGTGTATTTCTGCCTTAAAATTTTTATAAATGATCTTATTGAATTTGTGCCAGTGTGCACATGGTTTGGCTGATTGCTGCACATATCCTTTACCTGCCAGTCACCTTTGATTTATGTTCATTCTGCTAAGCTTTTGCCTTCCAAAAATGGTGCCACTGAACTGTCCTCTAAATCATCTTATTGGTTAAATTACTCCAAGATGAGTTGGTATGTTTTTGGTTGCCTACAGACAGAAGAATTTATATTTTTCTGCCTCTACCCTGTTCTAGTAAAGCCACTTATAGAGGAGAATTGGACAAGTTGTATCATCGATCTCTTTATTCCAAATGAATACCATCTGAAACACTGTGCCAGGTCAAGACTAAAGTGATAAAGTGTTCATTGGCATTCACTTCTGTTGTGAGTCCTTCTTTTCAAATAAGTCTGTGCCTTGAACTCAGTCTGATGTGGGTACTTACCCTTTTCAATTCTCAGAACAGGGGAAATAAAGTCTCTCTCAAATAAAATAGGTAAACTTTGTCAGAAAGTTAGAGATTTTATAGGCTTTTCATAGCTTTACTAGCTTATGAGTTTTTTGATGTTTCCTGGAGAAAAGCAGATGCTTACCTAAAATGTTGGCTATTTATGGTATTGGATTCAAGGTGTCTCATATTCTAAAGAGGAATCTTGAAGAGCTAATTCTTAAGTGTCTGAAAAAAGTAATAACATCATTTTGAACTAATTTTCTAGCCATTTATTGGTCCCCAAATGTGCTGTTTAACCTGATGTTACAGGTTACCTCTGAATTTGCTAATGAGGATTCCAGTTTGTGTTGATAGAGCTTGGCATTATGATATAATTTTTAAATAGTCTCTACATACTCAAATATTTCACTTAAGCAAACTTTGTAAAGAACTTATCTTTTTCTGTTTTATATGATGGTAGAGAGCATTTTCAAATGTTCATAATTATAGTGACATGGAAGCATTTAAAACTACTTGGTCTGTGTGGACCTCACATCATAGTTCACATACTACTATAAGTAAAGGATAGAACTTCTAGTCTAGGCTACTGGCAGTGTTCTCATCAAACCTGGAGGTAGATCCATTCCAGGTTTTCTAAGGAATCTCCACACTGCTTTCCAGAGTGGCTGCACCAACTTGCACTCCCACCAGCAATGTATGAGTGTACCCTTTTCCCCATATCCTCGCCAATACCTGTTGTTGCCTGTATTCTTAATAAAAGACATTCTAATTGGGGTAAGATGAAATCTTAAGGTGGTTTTGATTTGCATTTCTCTTGTAACTAGGGATATTGAACATTTTTTCATAAATCTGTTGATTTCTTGTAGATCTTCCTCTGTAAAGGGTCTGTTCATTTCTTTGGCCCATTTATTGATTGGGTTATTAGTGTTATTGGTGTAAAGATTTTTGAGTACTTGGTAGATTCTGGAGATTAGTGCTCTATCTGAAGTGTGTGTGGCAAAGATTTTCTCCCACTCTGAAGGCTCTCTCTTCACATTGCTGATTGTTTCCTTTGCTGAGAAAAAGCTTTTTAGTTTGACTCTATCCCAATCATTGATTCTTGCTTTTATTTTTTGTGCTTTGGGAGTCATGTTAAGGAAATCTGGTCTTAGGCCAACATGATGGAGATTTGGACCTATTTTCTCTTCTATTAGGTGCAAGGTCTCTGGTCTAATTCCTAGGTCCTTGATCCATTTTGTGTTGAGTTTCACTCCTTGGCCTATACCCAAAGGACTTAAAATCAGATTACTACAATGATGCAGCCACATCAATGTTCATAGCTGCCCAGTTCACAATAGCTAGATTGTGGAACCAACCTGGATGCCCTTCAATAGATGAATGGATAAAGAAACTGTGGTATATATACACAATGGAATATTACTCAGTCATAAAGAAGAATAAAATTATGACATTTGCACGTAAATGGATGATGTTAGAGATTGTTATACTAAGTGAGATTAGCCAATCCCAAAAATCCAAAGGCTGAATGGTCTCTCTGATAAGTGAATGATGTTGCATAATGCGGGGTGGAAGGGAGGCAAGAATGGAGGAAGGATAGATAGCATAGAGGGAAGGGAGGGGTGGGGTCGGGGTGGGGGGGTAATAATAACAGAATGTGTAACAGTCATCATTGCCCTGTGTCCATGTATTAATGCATAGGTGGTGTGACTCTACTTTGTGTACAACCAGAGAAACAATAGCTGTACTCCATTTGTGTTCAATGAATCAAAATTAAATAAATAAAAAAAGAATAATTATAATAAACCCAGAGGTATTTTTTCCAGAAGACTCCTGAGACTTCATTTATAGTCCTGAAAATTTACATGGAGCTCCCTGTATTCTGCCCAGGTGAAAGCTGTCTCAGGAGTGTGTCTGTCATATCTTCATGGTTTAATCAGTCATGGTACTGACATGCTTTTCGTAGAAACAGCATATGTAGGACTGCTGCTATTAGGAAATCAGCAGCAGAGATGTAAGCACTGTATTTCCGTTAAGATGTCACTTTTATTTTAACAATGTAATCTTTAACAGAGAATTTACATACGTGTACTTAGTCTCTTTTTAAAAGATTGTCATAAACCAAAAATTTCATTAATAATCGTTTCATGTACATTCTGCTGTCTTTGATGGGTTTTCAAGGTCTTTTGAGTCAGTTTTTCTGAACCTCAGTTTTATCATTTACAAAATTTAGCAGTGGTAGTTTGCCAGTAGTGCCCTTCTGAGAATTGCAAAAGGAGGCCCATCCTGATGTCGTGAGAATAGGTAGAGACCCAGATTCACCTGTTGGTTTTCTTTATGGCCTGTAGAAAATTCCCTCATGTTTCTGTGTCCATTTTCATGTGCATAGAATGAGTAATAGAGTATGTTCTGTATACCAGAAAACTTCAGGGTATCTTGAGATCAATTAGTTCTGGACTCCTTTTCTGTCCCACATGTTTGCCCTTGTGTGGGCAAGCAAGCCATGCTGAGGACCATTTTACTTCCGGTGGTGGTGGCATTCTGACCACATATGGGGAGTAAAGCTCAGAGACAGAAAGAGTATGGTAAAAAGATGAAAAGCTTCAAAAATTGTGGGTTCCAAAAAGTGACTGCCAAAAGCTTTTCCAGGAATGAGAGCTTAGAGAAGTTGGAAGCTTTAGATTGAAAGGAAAAAATGAAAGATGTAGTGCATTGTGAACTGGCTTTAATTATAAGTTTCCAACTTGAGAGTCAGGGAGGGCTCCTTACCCGGAAATGGTTCTAGTCCTACTTTCAACAAATTCCTAAATTTCTGCTAGTGTGGAGTCATTGCCCTCTCTTAAAATATATTTTGTATACCTCTGAAAATTTAATGTTTGAAACATGTAGGTCAGAGAATCTATAACTCAAGAAAGTTGTTTGGTGATAATACTTTAACTTGATGACTTAATATAATCTTTATTCCATTCTTTTAGTCTATTTCAGCAGGATTTAAGTTAAGCAAGATAAATTGAAAAATTCTCCAAAATCTTTTGTTCCCAAAAATCTCCTAAGAATTTAATTGTGAAATCTCTGTTGTCAGGTCATTCCAGCATCTGATAGTTATATACTTTTTTCATACCTCAGTTGAAAGTTGTTCTTTATTTCTCCTCGGTGGAAAGAAAAATACTGTAATGTTATATGAACAACCCCCTGAGGCCCTTTCTGATTTTTACAGCAGTATTACTCACGTATTTGGTTGCAAAAATGTTGCCACTGTCTTCACTTTAATGTCAAGAGAGCTTCTGAGTACACATTGTTTTTCTTAAAAGGTGGTGCAGGGCATGGTAGGAAGAGTACAGATCCCCTCTTCCCATTTCCTTGACTTTGTCTGAGATGTTTTCTCCTTTTGAATCCAGTCCTAATCTTTGACCCACTTCCTCCAAGATGTATTTTATTTCATAGTCTAATCCAAATCTATACAGGACCTGTCCTCAGTTAGATAAAGGAATTACATTTAATCATGTTGGTACCTCCCTCAGCAAAGGACATTTTTTTTTTTTCATTTGGAGCTCAACATAAAAGGTGAATGAATGAATGGACAGGTATACAGAATGATGGTTGGAAGAGAGAACATCTTTCCTGTGGCAGAATCTAATTCTAATCTTACTGATCAGTTTTAGCACCACTCCCTAAACTTGCTCTGACAGAATTCATGAGGACACATTCCTTTTTATTATTTTTTCCTTTGCTGCAGTCTTGAGAATTCCTTTAATTTCCCAAGGAAAGTGGAATCACAGCATCCCTAAGGATGTGTGTGTATGTATATCATAAAAAGAAAGGTGAATTCTCCAGTGAGGAAACATGGCAAGTCCCAACTTCAACCTGCAGTTGTCCAGCTCTGTTATTTACTATGATTAGAAGGATGTTCTCAGGATCCAGGGTGAATCTGATACCCTGATAACTGCAGGCATCAAAAAGAATTATATGGTTGCTCTATTACTATCCAGTATTGATCATTGATTCCTCAGGAATCTGACAAAATAACACACAGGCTACCTCACAAGTGATGTCTGTTTTCAAATAAAATGTTCAGTGGCTAACTTATATACCAGACATGTTGAAAAACCCTAATCACTCTGGGAAAGGTATGATACTCTGCTCCTGGCATCATGCTGGAACCATAATTAAAGTTAACAAAAGCCTGTTTGATTGACATGTGTACTTAGCACCTCATTCAACACTGATGAGCAAAGTATCAATAAGAAGGAACTTTGCCAGCAGTTGTAAGGCTCTCTCTCTAAGGATTAACTTTCAACATCATTGAGGAGACTCTTCTATCATTTTTCAGAGTGGTATTTAGGAAATTAGGTAATATGTATAAGCATCCAACCTTCACAGTTGTTATGTTATCCAGAAACTGATTTTATTTGTGCAGTTGTTCTTAATAATAACTTTTTAATCTCTGTATTCATTTGATCAGTGGTCAGCTGGAAGTACTGTCTTATAACAGAATATTATTCTTTGTAATGTACTTTATAAAGCAAGATTTTACTTATAAGGCTAACTGCAAACAGGACTAAAATTCATATTTAATAAACATTTGATATTAAAACCATGGAATTATAAATACAAAACTGTACTCTGATGTAGTAAGGGTACACTGCATCATCACTATCCATTCAGGACACTTCTGTCCAAAAATTTTCAGCACTAGAAGTAATCACTTAGAAAACTGTATTTGAAGAACTCCAAACAGAAGAATTGATTTAATATTACCAAGACATATCTGTTAGATGATTATGTGTTCTCAAGGACACAACCTGATTTTTCTGATAAAAGTGCTTTTGTTAGTAGTATGTGCCTGTATAGTTTCAGACACATCTTTTAATGATACATTTTAATGTATAGCAATCAGTTAGAAAAAAAAGTCTAGACATCTTGTTTTCAAACTTGTAAGATCTTTTCCCTTCTTGGATAACAGCCTCGCATGCTGCCATGAAATGTCAGGTTCCCACACAGACTACTTGTCTCTTTTCTTAGCAAGGCAGTTTTCTCTTGCCCCATTAAGAAACAGATTCCCAACTTGTAATTTTTTTTTTTGCTATTTGGTAAATAAAAGAGCTGTAAAATAGCTGGTTGAAGATGGGACTTGACATCTTTCCTTACTGAAGGAAAATTCACTTTTAGGGGGAAACACACATCCTTAGGGATAATATGATTATATATGCGGGAAAAGTACACAAATTCTCAAAATTGTAGCAAAGGGAAAAATAGTGCAAAGGAATGTGTCCTTGTGTATTCTGTCAGCTAAAAGTATGGTGATTCTGCTCCAGAGGCAGATAGAAACAAAACTTGGGGGAAATTCCCTCTCCCATCTGTAATCAGAAAATCCAGTTCTCTGAAGCCTTTTTCTAATGGGTAAACATCGGTTTGCCTCTTTTCCGTGCTCAGGGAAATCAGTTTCCTGGGGAGCAAGGAAGACTGAGCGCCATGAGTAATTCACACATTTTTAGGAAGAAGGCATTTTCCAATCAGTCAGTAAATAATTTTGAATTTTCAACTTATAATCCATACCATGTTTGAGAATGAAAAAAGTAGAGGAGGATCAAGCAACATCTACTGAGCCCAATCACCTGGCATAGTAACTGGCACACTCGGCTCCAGTATTCGTTTCCTTCTCGGTTAAGTAGCAATAGCTGGGAACAAAAAGGGACCTTGAAATTAAATTGTGGGGATAGCAACAGCTCATTCTATTGGTAAATGTCCAACTTTACTTTCTTAATTGAAGGTACTTTAGGAAGGGAAACCTAACAGCTGGAGTAATCAAAGACTCTGTACCAGTGCTTGTTGCGGGGCAGCAGTACTGCTCCTAGACGCAGGCAGGAAGGATTCCTGTTCTAGGCCCTGGAGTATAGGATGCCCCCATCACAGATACCGCTCAGTTCCCGCTTCACATCAACACTGCCCTGTATCAAAAGTCAATTGCCAATGAATGGGAAAACAGAATGTAGCAAATACGCACAACAGAATGTTATTAAGACATAAAAAGAATACTACAGCATAGATTGTTCTTCAAAACATTATGGTGAGTGAATGCACCAAATGCATGTGTGGAACTGTTCCGCTTATTTGAAATCTCTAGAATTGGCAAAATGATAAAGGCAGACCATAAAGTAGAGGTTACAAGGAATGGGGAAATGCAGAATCATAGGGATGCAGAGTTTCTGTTTGGAGTATTGAAAAGAAGTTTTAGCAAATAATGGTAATAGTTGCACAATATTGTGAGTATAATTAATTTCATTGAATTGTGCACTTAAAAATAGTTAAAATGGCAATTTGTGTTAGATGTATTTTACCACCACCACTATTCCCCCTGCAGTAAAAGCAACTGTCACCAAATGTCACGAAATATGTGGATTGGTGCTGTCTCAGGTGTCTTAGGCCACTTCTCAAATAAGAATGAAGGATGGATTTGAGCTGCGGAAGCTTTTAAATAAGAAAAAAAGGCAAATTAGCCCATTGAACCTCCCTTTCAACACGAATGCAATAGATTCTGACCTCAGAAAGTAATGTTTCCCACTGGTGCCAAGCACTCTTTTACTTCTCCATGTTCTAATTAAAGGCTCCAAATAACTCACAGGTTAACATAGTGTCCACAACAATTGCATATAGTGTCTGAAAAGCAGTAATAATCAATGTGTGTATATGTGCGTATACACATAATAAGTTAAATGTGTATATACTTGGCTCTAGATGTAAAGTATATGAAGTGTGACAGTCATTCTTTATATTGGCAACTAGAGTAGCATTGAATATTAGAATTGCAAACACTTTCATTGTTTAATAAAATATTAACAAAATTCTATTAAATTTTTAAAAAAATTAAAATACAAACTTAAGCTTTATTTAAATAATTTAAAAGCATCTCAAGGGCAAAGCATCCTAAAGGTATTAATATATCTGACAAAAGAAGAGGTATACATGCCAGAATTTTGGCATAAATTTCTGAAGTATGTTTTATGCCTTAAGCAATGCATAGTCTTAAATTTGTTACTAGGAGTTGTGGTCACAACTCTGGCACCACGAGGAAACAATCCTTTCTGAGGCCAGAATCTACTTCATTCGTGTTGAAAGGGAGGCTCAATGGGCTAATTTGCCTTTTTTCTTATTTAAAAGCTTCTGCAGCTCAAATCCATCCTTCACTCTTACTTAAGTGTTCTAAGACACCTAAGACAGATGAAACAATCTGAAAATTATTTATGCTTTTTTCTGGATCTGCCCAAAGAAAGGACATTTTAATGAAATAGATAGGAAGTTTGATCTTGCCACCACTGTCAAACCTATGATGGGAATGCTGACTCAACAGTATAAATGATTAGATTAATTTTGAGGGAATATGAAAGATGCGTTAAATGAAATAACAAGATTCTCAGATAAAGAGTAAACTAAGGCCTTTGGAGGAAAATTAAATGAGTTTTTAATTGTGCTACCAGCAGTTACTTGCTACAAGTGATAATGTTAACAAAAGCTTACCAATAATGTTACTACCTTATAAAACAAACAAAAATTTACCACAAATAGTTGACTATCTCATTTATTGAAGGCATTGACTTTTTTTTTAAGTTTAAGAAAAATTGGGTTTTTTTACATCAGAGAAAAATTCAAACAAGGAAAAAAAATTACGTGCCTGTGAAGGAGAAGAATCATAAACGATCTAAAAACTAATTTCTATAGAGAATGTTTTCTGGTTTTTTTTTTACAAATCAAGGTACATTCTCTAGAGAAAACCCTTTCAGTGAATCTCTTATTTCCTGGTTTTGGGAGGTTTATTGTTGTCGTTTTATTGTTTCTGTTCGCTTAAATCCTATGAAGTGAGTGAGGGGATGTACATTGTTTGAAAAGTTTCAAAAGTACCATTTAAGTTTAATTGGAAAATGAGAAAATGCTTTGACGATATAAAGTATGAGAAGTCAAGAGTTGTCTCTCCCAGTGAGATAAGCAGCAGAGAAACCTTGGGTGAAAATAGAAGGTTAAACTGACTGGGAAGAATCAGAAGCAGATGTCAGAGTGGCCAGTGGGAGAGGTGGGGTTTCAGGGCGACCTTTCCAGCCCTAAGGTTCAGGATCTGGGGGAGAAGGGAAGGGGGAGGAGAGGAGGCAGGTTTGCAGATGGACAGAGATGGGCATGATCACTCCTAAAGCAGTAAGGAAACACCCCCCTGAAGTAGAAGGTTCATGAGTGGAGAAGAGCATGGGCTGCAGTAGCATACTTCTCTTCTTCCCCTGAAACGCTTGAATACCTTTGGTATATGTTACCCAGATGCTTTCTCCCTTTGGCCATGCCATTTCACTCTCCTACCAGAACTCATGCAAGCTCTTATTTCACTGTATTCATGGCAGTTACTATTATGTTTTAAATTGCATTAAAAGTTTGATAATTTGTTAACCTGCCAAATTTCTAAAATAGTAGCACTGCAATAAAACTAAAATCACCCCTGTTTATCAAATGTATCCAGAAAATTTGGAAAAAATAAAATAAAATAAAAATATAAAAGGTGTCCTGAAGGCTCATAATTCTCTCTGCCTTTGGTATGGTGGGTAGAGCCCTGTACCTAGGCCACATGTCAGAGCTCCAGCCTCTGGGCTTTGAGGTCAAGTCTATGAACCTTTCTCCATCTGTAATGTGAAAGTCATAATATATGCCCTGATTCCACACGTGATTAAAAGATAAAGGGAGAGAATAAAAGTGAACTGTCTTCATAAATAGTAAAATTCTAGGTGAATGTACAATTTCAGATAATTTGTGTATGTTAGATTAGTGGAGCATATGGTTGACTTAAACTGAGTACCTGCTTAATATGATTGTGTGAGCTTACAGTTGTATCACTTCTGATCCCAGTTTTTAAAAGTCAAACTCAGAAGTCAGGGAGGGATTAAATAAGTGATTCAGAAGTTCATTAAAAGATTAAAATATACAGGAATAGCCAGTAAATTTCCCAGAAGGCATAAGTTTGAGGGTTGTTAATTAGCCAGGTGAATATTAAAACATAGTATAAAGCTGTAGAAATTCAAAAGTTCAGTGTTGGCATATAGATTAATTGAGCAGCCTTGAAAGACCAGAAGTACAGCCAGTATGGGTGATTAATTTAAGCATATGATAAGAATCAAAAAACAATCTCCAATATTTGTTGCTAACCAAACCAAACAAAAAAATCTTAGAATTCTTAGTATTTTTTTTTTTAATGCATATTGCTTTCATGTCATCTTAAAAATCATAAGTCAAACCTTTATAAGTCAAGAACCATCCGTAACTGGTAAACGGAGTTGTTAAGGAAATGGGTGGATTCAGAGATGAGAGGGAGGCTTACAATTTCATATTACCTTTTACTGTAGATTGAAGTTTTTAAACCAATTTCAAGCATTACCCAATTTTTTAAATGTTAAAGAAAATATTAACTCAGAATAAACTGAGCCAATGAATAGTGCTGCAAATCAAATATCTCAATTTAACTTTTCACTTGTTATTTTAGTGTTCTGGGTATCTGATATATCAAGAAACTGCCTTTCTGTAGTTTCTTTGCATTAGTCCTGGGTGCAGCGTTGGCTTGCATTGAAGGCTGAAGTGTGAAGGTAACTTTCCTTTTCCACAGAATGGGTCTAATTTAGGAAGCAGGATTGCAAAGTCGGCAGTCCTCTTAAGTAGTTTCTCCATAGTACTAGTGTGAAATAGCAAACTTTTGGCATCGAGACAGGTTCCATGAATTCATGTGTAGTATTTCTTTTCTGTTTGAAATTGAGATCCAGTGCCTAGCTTTCAAAAACAATCTTTTTAAAACTCTTGCTCCATTTCTATACTGATTGAAATTAAGCACTTTGGACACATTGGGAATTGTTAAGATTTCCTCCTGTGGAAAGTCACCAAAATGGATTTCAGCAGATTTGTTTCTTACTGTACTTTCAAATTCCCCTGTTTTGGCCCTTACTTCACCATTCTCCAAGCCACAACATCAAATTTATCTTCAAAAAGCAAGCAAGTGTCCTGACTTCATATTGGAGATGTATAAGCATATTACAGATAAATTTAGTAAGTCATAAATTTTTTAGGCTGTGAAGTCAGCATCTCACAAAATGACAACAAGCCGTGTTGTACATATATGATCATCTTGGAAAATATCATCCCCCAAAATAATATTTGGCCTCCTGTGATCATCAGAAATGGTATATTCTACAAAAATTGATGTTATTATCTCATTATTTCTGTGAATCAAGAATTTGGGAACAGTTTAGCTGGGCAACTCTGGCCTAGTTTCCCATGAGATTATAGTCAAATGTCAGGCAGATGCTCACTGAGCCTCAAAGATCCTCCTTTAAGGTGTCTCACTGTGAACATAGCTGACAGATAAGTACTATCCTTTGGGGGCCTCAGTTCTTCTCAGGACTCCTAAAGTCTTCTCACTGGATGGCACCTGGATTACCCCAGAGCAAACAATACAGGAGAGCAAAGTAGGGCCCACAGTGCCTTGTGTGACCTAACCCCAAAGGCCATATACCATTACATTTGGTTTGGGAAGGCACCAATACCAGGAGGCAGAATTGTCTAGGGCCATACCAGCTCATATCAGAGCATTTTGGCTTGAGCCATCAGAGAACTCAAAGAATCATAAGGTGTAAATTTTTAGTCAATTATTTCCCATAACTGGATGAGCACATATGTTCTGGAATTATAATTCACACATGAGACCATTGGAAGACTCAAGGAGTTTTTGGTGAAATTGTATTAATGTATTATAAGCAAAATGGAATATGACAGTGACAAATTTTTAAATCTAAACTTTGTTAAGAGTTGACACAGTGATGGTAGATGAGACTGAGGACTCAATGATGAGAGAGGTTGGGGAACCAGAGAAAGAGAAAGTATAGCAAAGATGTCCTTAAGTGAGGGGAAATAAACTGGACCTGAACTGCATGAAGATGGAGCCTGGATCACCTTTGCTCACTACTGTGTCCCCAAGTTCCAGCAGTGCTTTAACACAATTAGTTGTCTGGTGATTGTTTCTTGACTGACTTGTGAGATTGGAAACTAGGGTTCCTGGGAAATGGAGAATGTGTATAGGGATTTGAACTTTGAGGTATGGACCTTTGCAGTAGGGTTTTGTGATCTGTGTACATCACATTAGTTGGCATCACATTATCAGTAAAAACAAAGTGCAAAGTCTGGTGCTTCATCCTTTCTCCATAAGTACACTTGCTGACAGTTATGCTATATTACTATAGTAATTGGTGATTTTAAAAGAAAAAATTTCTGTTGAATAAGGGAGCACAGCCAAAGAATGCTAAACATAGTTCAATTTCTGTTTCCACTGAATTTTAAGTGAACATTTTTCTAACATTGGATTTCTATAGGAAGACTTATGAACTGTAAGGCAATTCAGACATTGTTTTTAAAAACCCACTTTGTAAACCTGAGATTCTGCTAAAAGAGTGGAGATTAAACCCAGTTCTTTGAAAATGTACCAAGTCCATGTGCTCATCATAGAGAGAAGACCATCATTCTCTATGTCTAGCCCAAAGCCCATGCTCACTAATTTGCTTGGCTTTTAGTTTATTCTCTAGTAGGACCTTGGGCTGAGTTAATACAACTAGGATTTGCTTTCTTGACTCCAGAAAGTCTGCATTATAAGAACCACAGACTTAACCATTCTCCAGTTTTAAAATTGATAACATTTTAAATCATATTCAAAGCTAGATCTTGCATTAAATGAGATGATATATGTAAAATGCTTTGTTACTGAGCTCTAAACAGAATTTGGATGCAATAAAATAAAATAGTATTATGGCCATCCTCATTGTGTCATTATTTTCATTTCATACTGTTGACCTTGATCCTCTGTCCAAGTCATGCTGACTTCAAAATTTTCTGAGTTTTCTAATCTGTTATTTTTAAAAGTAGAAATTACATTTCTTTCCCACTTTTCTTCCCAGGAGTAAATTATATATATGATATATTTATATATATATAGATATTGATATATATATACACACACGCACACACACACATACACATACATACATATACATACATACACACACATACATATACATATATATGTATAATGTATATGTATATATAATACACACAAGTGAAAATAATATATGAAAATTGCTTAGAGAAAAGCAAAATAGGAAAGAGGTACTTTTTAAAGGCCATAGGAAGACTAGAAAATTTAGCTTCAGTGGTAGAGCACTTCCGTAGCATGTGCAAGGCCCTGGGTTCAAACCCGAGCACCACCAAAGGAAAAAGAAGAAAAGAGGCCATGAGAATAAGAATTAGAAGATCTGGTTTGAAGTCCACAGTTATTCTTTGATGCACCTTAGATACCTCATATTTAAAGTTAGAGCTTATACTAGATGATCTGAAAGATTCCTTCTAGCTATAATTTAGATCTAGAATGTCCCCTAAAGGCCTTTTTGTTGAAGGTTTGGTTTTCAGTTTGGGCCTGTTGAAAGGTGATGGAAACCTTTAAGAGGTGGAGCCTAGTGGGAAGTTTTAGGTTATTGGGGGCATACCCTTGTAGCAGATTGTGGGATGACAGTTTCTTCCTTTGTTTTTGCTTCCTGGCTGTTATGAGGTCAGTAGGCTTTGCCCCAGCTCATGCTCCCTGCTCTGATATGATGCTTTGCCACAAGCCCAAAAACAACAGGGTCAATCAACCATGGACTAAAACTTCCGAAACTGTGAGACAAAATTAACATTTTCTCTTTTTAAGCTGAGGGTGTGAAAGTATGTTGTTATAGTAATGGAAAGCTGACTAACACACCTTCCATTACTGATTACCTTATTGATTTTGTATTTGATCTCACAACAATCCTATGAAGTGTGACCATCTTTGGGTATGTTACTTAACTAAGCCTCAATTTCCTCATGCAGAATGTGTGACTAATGACAATGCTTTTTATGGAGTTGTTAAAGACTAAATGAGTTAAAACATGTAAAGCCTTTGGTATATGTTAAGCGCCCTAATTGGTGATGGTGGTGATGATTTTGAAGAATAAACTAAGGTTCATGAAAGTTATTTAATTTTTCTCAGGTCTACAGTGGTAGAACTGTAACTTGAATTCAAGTCTTATGAATTTTATTAAACTATATTATTTGCACATGTATCTTTTCATACCTTCTTATCTATTTTTTAAATGATAACTATCACAGCATCTAAACAGCTGCACCCTCCATCATATTCTGCTAGCTTTTTTATAGGTTGTATTACAGAAAAAAAAGTAAGGAATAAGCAGTTGGGATATTGTTCATCTCCAGGCCTCTGAATGGGTCTATGACTATGACGGTGCCATCGTTCAAAAGTTCATCACTGCCTAGGAAAGCAGAGGAAAAATGATTCTACTGTTTGTTTTCATCTCACTTACTTCTACCTTAGTAATGTCTCCATATGTTTCTCACTTACTTGGGTAAAGAGTAGAAATTTCATTTTACATTATACAGCCTATTAAAACGATAAAATAATGGTTTAGTTGTGAAATAGATTCTTTGTTCTCCAGTTCTCCAGTCTTTTCCACTAATTATGGTTCTGCCTTGGTGAATGCATAAAAAGTAAAATATCCTTCCCTTCACTGCATCCCAGGCCCTTACAATACAAATATTGTTTTGGCCATGTAAAAAGATAAGTGAAACTAGAAAGTAATTTGGTTAGGTTGGTGGTTCTTGCTTTCAGATATATCCAGAACATCATTTCACAGAGATACTCTTTCTCAAAACAGTATGTCCTTGAATATCTCTAGTATTCTAAACATGCTGCCTTTGCTCAAAATATTTTTTTATATCAGTCTTACAATTATCTTTAGAGCTTACAGCACATTTTTTTGAAATTGACAAATCAGTCACATTACTTTATTCTCACACCATACAGTTACAGATTGAAGCTGCTACTGACTAAAAATGAAAAAGAAAAATCATGGCTACACTTTCTTGTGGCTCAATTCAGTGACCATGTATAGTGAATCTAAATTGAGGAAGAAAATTAAAAGAAATGTTAAAGAAAAATGTTTGAATGTTAATAATAGATTATTACCATTTCTAGATATCATTGGCATCTTTCCATTGTATCAACATCATTAAGAGTACTTATCTTCATACACTCAATTTACCTAGTAGAAAACTGAAATAAAAGTTCTATAAGAACTTTTTTAAACAAAATAATGTTCAATTATTATATTGTTCAATTTTTGTGTTTTATATTTTCAGTATCATAAATGTGTTATTTTAATGCCCCATAAAACACACATGCTTATTAAGCTGGTTTTCTTGGTCTATTTATAAGAATGTTTTATCAAAATGGATATTTTAAATGTTATAACAATATAATACTTTGCTAAATTAGACCATAAATGATTAATTTGGAAAGCAAATACATTTTAATTATTTTTCTAGAATGCCTTTGTGTATTGTAAAATAGGCAACTTATTAGGAAGTAAGATACCTTCTAAGTGCAAATATGCTATCTTTGGGTACATAGACCTCTGCAGTAAAATAATAATTGAGTCAACATTTTTCCAAATTTATGTTTGATTTTTGGGGGGTTGTACTTCTCCTTTTGTATATTCACACATATTTTGTATTTGTCAAAAGACTTCACTTTATATTCAAATGGATAAATTGATGTGTGGTTAAAACAGTGTAAGAGTACAGAGGAAAGTACAGACTCGGAAAAATGAAGCTGAATTTCTGAAAGAGATATTAGTAGAAGTAAAGAAATTATAATTTTGACTGCTAATACTGGCTCAAAGATTTGATTTACTGAAACTGTGGATGTGATACAAAGGGACATCAAGAGCCCTGGACTTATGTCCTTGTTTCTACCACAAGTCTTTCTGAAGGACCTCGCACCAGTCACTTGACCTCTGTGGGCTTCTGTTTTCTCATCTGTAAAATGAGAGGTTTAACAACATGATTGCTCAAACCCCTCCAGCTGTCTCATTCTGTCATTCAAATTCTGCATGTACTGATTCACAGGCGGAATTCACATGATTGTTTTCCTCTGTATTATTTGCATGCAGAGTATCTAAATATCTATAGATGTTTACATTCCAGACTTCATATTAGTCAATTTGGCCTGCCATAACAAAATACCCTAAATATAGACAGGTGGCTTAAACAGTAGAAATTTATTATCTCAGTTCTGGAAACTGAGAAGTCCAAGATTAAAGTGCCAAATCAGTTCCTGTGAAGTGCAGTTAACCAGTCTGACTTATAAATGGCTATGTCTTCACTGTGTCTTCACATGACTTTTCCTTTGAATGGTGCATGTAAAGAATATTTTATTTTATCTTATTTATTTGCAGTGGTAGGGATCAAAGCCAGGGCCTTGCACATGCTAGGGAAGTGTTCTACCAGTGAGCTGCATCTCAGCCCTGAGAGCTTCCTTTTTTAGGAGGCCACCAGTGAGTGCTATTGAATTAGGAACTCACCCTTATGATTTCACCTTTAACTCCTTAAAACTCCATCTCCAAATATAGTCACATTGGTGGTTAGGGCGACATATGAATTTGTGAGTGGATGGGGATACAATTCAGTCAATAGCAGTTCCATTAAATATTTTACTCTAGACCCTCTCTTCATTCCAGGTTCTGTGGTATGCATTATCCTCCCTTTTAGGTTAAGAAGAGAAAAAGAACTAAAATTTCATGAGCTTCCGAAATAAGTTAGAAATACTAACTATAGCATCAACAATTTTAGAAAAGAAATAATAAATAGAAATTCTTAACAAATTTTTTCCTTTTTATTATGAACATTTTGTAACATACAGAAAAGTTGATAAGTTCATCATGAACACGCACCACCTATGTATTCACAGTTAATACTTAATTTTGTTGTTTTGTTGCAGATCTATCCATTTTTCATCAGCAATTTCCTATCTCCCTAGACTTAATCTGTTTCTTTACTGTGTTAAAATGCACATAATGTTTACCATTGAATCCACTTTTAATTGTACAGTTCAGTAGCATTAAGTGCATTCACAGTATTGTGCAATCATCACAACTCTCCACTGCCAGAACTTCTCATCCCCAGCAGAAACTCTGTACCCATTAAATGATAACTCCCCATTCTTTCCCCACCCCCATAATCCTGGTAACTCTATTCTGTTTTCTTTCTCTATGAATTTGCTTATTTTAGGTACCTCCTCTAAATGAATTATATTTTGTGTCTGGTTCACTTCATTTAGCATAATATTTTCAAGGTTCATCTATTCTATAATATATCAGGATTTCGTTCTCTTTAAGTTCAAATAATATTCCATTGCATACATATACCACATTTTGTTTATCCATTTGTCTATTGATTGGCACTTGGGTTGTTTTCATAGCTCTTGAGAATACTCCTCTATGAATTCAGTGTTTAAGTATCTATTTTGAGTTTCTGCTTTCAGTTCTTTTGAGTGTGCACTTGTGTATACCTGAAAGTAGAATTGTTAGATCATATGGCCATTCTATGGTGAGCTTTTTGAGGACCCACCAAACTATTTTCAATAGTAGCTATACCGTTTTATATTCCCACCAGCAATGTAGTTTCAGTTTCTCCATATCTTCACCAAAGGACTGAAACAGTTTTAAACAAGGAATTCATGCACATAACCGTGTCTTTAACATGATACTCTATCATAGAGTCCTCATTTTCAGAACAAGCCCAAATAAAATGTCAAAAAAAAAGCCTATCTTACAATTCATCATAAGAGATGGGAAATATATTAACAAATGCCACCTTCTTTTGGAGTTCAGATTCCATTAAAAGTTAAAAATACATCTTTCCTTGATGAACATCACCTTTGAATATAATTTAATATGATTACAAATGCTTCTAAATCAACTTTGCTTAAAAAAAAAGTCAGAATTGGTGGTATACCACACTTTACAAAATAAGTTCAAATTAAAATTTTTGAAATGCTGCTAAAGCCTTTATCACTACTAAGGAATACATCTAAGTGTTCACAGTACCTCAAGAATAAATTAGAATATGTCAAAACTATTGTGGATCTAAAATCAAAATACCTGGATAAGACCTGCTATGGTTGTATTCTCTCATAGTAGTTTGCATGCAGTACTGAAAGGACTTGTTTTGTTAAGGGTCTTAATTGCTTTAATGCCTTGACCAAATGAAGAAACAGCGTATTATTGTCATAAATTACATATTCAATTGCTGTTAGACATGCTACAGGAATTTACAGAAAAAAAAAGCTGCAAATTACATCAGGCTTATTCAAAGAACTTTTGGAAATTAATAAGGAAAAAACACCAGTAGCCCAATGCAAAACTAGATGCAAACAAACTATTCAAGTATGAATACAAATGTCAGACTTCAGGGATAATAGAATTCTGTAAAAACAGTGATAAACCAAGTGCCTACATCAAACTGACAGAGTTCAACATAATGCTTGATGCCGCAAAAGTTTAAATGAGAAGTACAGTTTCGGGGACAGTCAGAGAATACATGGATACCACATTTGTCACTGTCTCTGCCCTTTAGCTCACCTACAGAAGCAAATGAGAATGAACAATTTTCATTTAATGGTACTTAATTGCAGTATACTTTTGTTAATGAAAACTTGGAAACTGTGTACATGCCATTAAAGAGGCAGCATAACAAACATATCAATGCACTGGAATATTATATAATCATTAAAATACTGTTTTAAAAAAATATTAAAGCTTGGAGAAAATTTCAGCATATCATAATGAATAAAGAAGGCTCAGTTACTTTATATAGAGTAAGATGTGATTTTAAAACCAATCTATAGGGATAAACTAGAAAGAACTTAAAAAACAATTTCTAGTTTTATTGATGTATAAACACCCCATTTTTTATTTATTTCAAAGTATGTTGCAGACATCAATACTTAAGCATGCATGTTATTAACTAAAGTTCAGTACAGATAAAATCATCATACAATGAAATGCACAAATCTTGAGTCTACTATTGTGATGAAATTTTCTGATCATTTAAAGGCTTGTTTTGTTTTATATCCACATTAGTTGAAAGAGCTATGTTGTTGGAAAGGGATATTGCCCTGTCAGTAGAAGCTATTTGTAGTTTGGCTAGTTGTTAAAAGCACCATTATTTGCCAGACTGAATTTAAATCATCAAAAAGATGGAGGTAGAAAATGGAGAAATGAAGAGAAGTGGTGATTTTTTTTTTTTAATTGGCAGATGATTGGGGAAAAAAAATGGTTACAGGTGTTTGGTCCCTACACATACTGGCTTATATACTTTGCTGTGTTAAGTTGTGGGGCAAGGATATGGAGGGTGTTATTCCTCATCTTCACTATTCTCATCTAATGAAGAAAACTTCCTGTTGTCCTGACACATGGTTGACACCTTCTTAAAGATCAATAAGTGAATGGATTAGTGAATAGTCCTTAGCAATCTGCAAGTACTTTCTAGGTATTTTCTAACCAATGGTTGTGAGATAATTATGACATACCTTCCAATGGATTGTTAGATTATTTTCTTCAAAACTATTAGATCAAGTCTTAATTTCAGAACAGGATAGAAAAGGATCTTTTCATTCATGGTTATGCAAAATTGGTTTCTATTTCTTTGCATTTAGTTGGACACACACACACACACACACACGTTTTCTGAGAATATTAGTAGTATTTGCCAATATTCTGTTTCTGCTAGTCCCTAAATTAGTTGCAGATTTTCAGAACAGTTGGAATATAAAGTCCATCTGATTCCACTGGGTTTGTAGTTGCTCTTAGAGGTTTATATCTCAACTTTTTGTTCACCGCCCAGAATTCACCATTGTCTAAGTGAGTCATCCAGCATTTAGCAATGTCCATGAATATTTTTCTTCTGGGCACTGGAAAGAGTTATTTGAACAGAGGACAGTTGATGAAGAAGGCTTTTTTTGGTGTTGACACAGCCCATGTAATGTGATGAGCTATTTGTCTTTCCATTTCCAAGCAAGTACTCTTGAAGATGTTAAACAACAACAACAACAAAACTGACCTGTTCTTAATGTTGAGAATTGCTTACTTTCTTTTTTTTTTTTTTTTTATTTACTTATTGATTCATTGAACACAAATGGAGTACAGCTATTGTTTCACTGGTTGTACACAAAGTAGAGTCACACCATCTGTGCATTCATGCATGTACACAGGGCAATGGTATCTGTCACACATTCTGTTATTAATTTTACCCCCCACCCGCCCCCACCCCTCCCTTCCCTCTATGCTAGCTATCTTTCCTCCATTCTTGCCATCTCCCCCCCCCCACATCGCACGCCTGTAATCCAAGCGACTCGGGAGGCTGAGTCAGGAGGATCGCAAGTTCAAAGCCAGCCTCAGCAACTTAGCGAGGCCCTAAGCAACTCAGTGAGACCCTGTCTCTAAATAAAATACAAAATAGGGCTGGGGATGTGGCTCAGTGGCCAAGTGTCCCTGAGTTCAATCCCTGGTTCTAAAAAAAAAAAAAAAATTGAATTGAGAATTGCTTACTTTCAATGCTTACTGGCACTGCTAGAGATGTTCTGCCTTTGAAGCACTGCTCATGCTATCCATGTGAACACAAAGTCTTATCAGCTCTTCCTTTCTTTTTTTTCTTTTTTTTTTTGCTTCTCAATTTATAGTTCTTTTTTTTTAATTTTTTATTTACTTATTGATTCATTGAACACAGATGGAGTACAGCTAATGTTTCACTGGTTGTACACAAAGTAGAGTCACACCATCTGTGCGTTCATACATGTACACAGGGCAATGGTATCTGTCACACATTCTGTTATTATTTTTACCCCCCACCCCTCCCTTCCCTCTATGCTATCTATCCTTCCTCCATTCTTGCCACCCTTCCCCCCCCCATTATGCATCATCATTCATTTATCAGTGAGACCATCCGGCCTTTGGATTTTTGGGATTGGCTGATCTCACTTAGCATAACAGTCTCCAACATCATCCATTTACCTACAAATGCCATAATTTTATTCTTCTTTATGGCTGAGTAATATTCTATTGTGTATATATACCACAGTTTCTTTATCCATTCATCTACTGAAGGGCATCTAGGTTGGTTCCACGATCTAGCTATTGTGAATTGAGCAGCTATGAACATTGATGTGGCTGCATCACTGTAGCAATCTGATTTTAAGTCCTTTGGGTATAGGCCAAGGAGTGGGATAGCAGGGTCAAATGGTGGATCCATTCCAAGTTTTCTAAGGAATCTCCACACTGCTTTCCAGAGTGGCTGCACCAACTTGCACTCCCACCAGCAATGTATGAGTGTACCCTTTTCCCCACATCCTCGCTGCTTCCCCTCATCCTGTTGTTGCCTGTGTTCTTAATAATAGACATTCTAATTGGGGTAAGATGAAATCTTAAGGTGGTTTTGATTTGCATTTCTCTTATAACGAGGGATGTTGAACATTTTTTCATAAATCTGTTGATTTCTTG
>JAJEJO010000435.1:391055-457915 GCA_020662805.1 Glaucomys volans | reverse complement strand
ATGACTTCCTCTATTTCATTGCTTGAAATTGATCTATTTAAGTTGTGTATGTCCTCCAGATTCAGTTTGGGTGGCTCATATGCCTCTAGGAACCTGTTGATGTCTTCCAGGTTTTCTATTTTGATGGAGTATAAATTTTCAAAGTAGCTTCTTATTATGTTTTGTATTTCAACTGTGTCTGTTGTAATATTTCCATTCCCATCACGAATTTTAGTAATTTGGAGTTTCTCTCTCCTTCTTTTCGTTAGCGTGGCTAAGGGTTTATCAACTTTGTTTATTTTTTCAAAGAACCAACTTTTTCTTTCGTCAATTTTTTGAATTGTTTCTTTTGTTTCAATTTCATTGATTTCAGCTCTGATTTTGATTATTTCCTGTCTTCTACTATTTTTGGTAATGATCTGTTCCTCTTTTTCTAGGGCTTTGATCAGCTCTTCCTTTCTAGTCTAACACTGTGGAAGTGAACAATAAAAACATCCGCGAGTTCGAACCCTTTTTTATTTAGAGCAATCCAGAGTGACAAACAGGGGCCTGGATCATCAGTACATCACTTGCTGGGTCAGTATAGATTCTAAGGAAATGGTCAGCACAGAAGCCTGGCCTCATGGCCAAAGTACAACATTCAAGGATTGCATCAGAGGGTTGCCGTTGTGACTGCGGCAAAGAAGCAGCATTGGGAATCCAAATGATGCAGCATGGAATCTATCCCATCAGGATGTGGGACAAAGTTTAGGCCACACAGGAAGTCCAAGAACCTCGGCACAGCTAAGGTGCTTCAAAGAATGGGAGAAAGGCAGGAGTCAGTATATATGGAATCACCCACAGGCAGAAATGATACCTTCAGGAATCCCAGTAGCAGTATACTAAAAGGAGAGGTGGAGCAGTGTGGGTGGACCAGCAGCCAAACAGTCAAGGGCATGACAAATGGACAGGGTAGGATCCAAGCAGAGAAAGCCATCTACTTACCTTGTTACCCTTCTAGACAAGTATTGTGAGAAACAGTCTCATCCAAGTAGGCGGGTGGTGACATCATCCTTAGAAAGCTAAATGGATGGTTCCATCCTTAGAGATTTGTCTGTAAAAGTTATAATTATTGAAGCAAGAAAAAATGTTTTGAACTTGGTTTTTTAATCTTACTTTACATTTTCCTGGGGTTTAGTTCTGTTTGCTTCCAGCATGGTCCAAATACCTACTTCAAAGCAAACATTCTAACAAGAACTTGTTAAAAGGAAGGGAAACCAGCTCCTGTGGCTTCTTGTGCACCAGCTTTGGAGGAACTCACAGAACCACGTTTGTGAGTTGAGTGTAAATGAATCCGAAACCTACAAATTAGATTTCCCTTGAAATACACATGGGCTTAAAACCTTAACGGGAAAAGAACTTGGCAAATCAAATCTGACCATATTCAGTAAAACCTCACTAATTTGCACTAATGACCAAGAGACCCATTGAGAATTAGCTAAATTTTTGTGAGTGTGTTAGCATGGGAAAGAAATACCAAAATAGGGGTGGGGAGAAGGGGATAAGGTGGGGTTCAGAGAGAGGGGGGAGGAGGAAAATCAAAGTTCCAGCATCAAACAAACATACTTTATGGTACAATGAAGAATGTATTTGAACAGTTACTGGAATGAAACTCAATAGCTTAATGAGTGCCTTGCTGCGGTACGCCTGCCCACTGGGGAGGTAGCCATGTCATATGGCCCGCCTAAGCCAGCAGCTAATGTGCACTTAGGCATAGAGGCCTCTGCTTTATTGAAAGTTGGGGGGTTGTGGTTTTTGCAGGGGTGTGAACCTGTGAGGTTCTGCTGTGTGGCATGCATGTTTATTACAGATTTACACATGCATGCTATGATTATAAATCAGAATTGGAGGTGAGATTGCTTATTACTGCTTAAAAATGAAAATATGCTAGAAGGAGATAGCAAAGGAGGTTGGAATTCTACCTAAATCTTCCTTAGATGGAGTGAATCATACATATCATACATATTATAGAAGATAGGTAATTTAAAGAATTTTATGTCAAAGACTGAATATTTTGTAGCCCACTAGTTTGACCTGAATATTATTAAAAATAAAAGGAGTATCTTCCTTTATAAGCTATTGTCTAAAAAGTTGTTTAAGAATCATTATTCAGGGCCCAAATTTAAGTAATCATAATGGTGGTTTTTCATCAACCTCACTTGAGCCAGAGAACACTGTTTCAATGTGTGCTGTTAACAGGACTATGGTGTTTCCCCTCCTTCCCTAGTATGTGCGCATGTCTAGGATTGACCTTGCTTTGTAATTGTGGAATATGTCTAACAAAATATGCTGTTCCTATGCTGAAGAGCAACCCTGGGTAATGATTTGTGTTCATGCAGGTTTTGATGGCTCCTTCAGGCTTGCCTTCCTTTGAACTGTCCGTTTACCAGCTGAAGAATCCTTTAGAATTTCCGCTCAAGCAGCCATTGGAGGCTGTGGGAAATAATAAATATGTGTATAGTCATGGCTTTCTCTAGGACCCAAGTTGATACAAATGACTTTAGGTCTTGTAGTGCTGCCACTGGACCCAAAAAGGAATTGTCACACCAACTGGTACAGAAAAAGTATTTGGCAGATACTAGATAGATCCTTCTGCTTTTGTCATGTTTAATCTTTCCTTTCCCCAATTAAACACTAAAATAGAATTCATTCAGACCTTTTGTGCCTTTGTCTCCCCTTCAAGTCAAAGAGTGGGGCTGGAAGGACATTTGAGAGGCTCATTTTGTAGCCATAGAGAAGTTATTCACTCTCCTCACGCCCCCAGTTTTGCCCTGTGACTCACACGGTTGCTTTGCTGAACAGAAGGAAGGAAGGGAATAAAGGAGGGGTAGAGAGAGAGGATTCCAGGACCAGTTATTTTCTTTTTCACCTAAAAGTCTCAGTAGTTTAACTCCTTTTTCTCTCTTAAACCTTTCTGAGAAAGAAGTACTCATTGCTTGGTCAAGCAGGGCTTCTAGGCCTCCTTCCCTCACTCAGGCTCTCTCACTCTGCTCTCCTCCTCTCTATATATGAACAGACTGAGGTCTTGGACTTCACAGTTCAGATGACTGTTACTATTGCTGCCCTTTTACAGTGGAACTTCCTAGAAGCTTATATTTGATATGCCCCAGATCTTTACCTCTATGCTTCTCCATGATCTCACCCATGGAGGTTTCTCTTAACTCATCTTCTACCACCCACCCTCTTGTTCATTCTGCTGCAACCATACTGGCTTCTATCCTGTGCCTCATATACCCCACTTGGACTCCTTCCTCAGGGTCTTCCCACTTGCTGTTCTCTCTAGATTGCTCTTGTCATATATATGTGTGGCTGACTCCCTTGTTTACTGTAGGACTTCCTGTCCCCTTTTATAAAGTAGTAATTCCATCCCCTCTCTAGACTCCCCCATTGCGTTTCCCCTAGCATCATTAGCCCTTGACCACTCTGTGCAGTTGTCTCCTGTACATGGTGTGTGAGGCTATGGACTCTGCCTATTTTGCTCACAGATATATTCCCAGCACCTAGAAGAGCCACTGGTAATCAGTGAATGGTGGAAGAAAGAGAATATAGATACCAATAAATCTTCCACAAGTATGCAGTAACCCTTCCTCTAACTTTGTATTGTCTTGTTTTTAATAATTCTTTAGTTTCTTCTTTGAGTGGAGTTTTATAATAGCTCTTTAATGGAGTTTTGTTCTGTCTGGCTAAAACCTGTTACTTCATAAAAAAAACAGATGCCATACCACACATTCAAACCTTGTTGAGATTCATTTCTTAATTTATCTTGAAATTATGAAGTTCACAGATAAGCCTTTTTCAAAATTTTTAAAATAAATGTTTTGATAAAGTTCAGGGTAATTTTTTTAATGATCTCCTTTAATAAGTTTTTACTGAACTTTTTTCCTTTGGTCTTTCTTCCACATTTTTTATTTGTGCATTATACCTGTGCATAATGATGGGATTTATTGTTACATACTCATACATGCACACAGTGTAACAACATAATTTGACCAATATCACTCCCCAGCACTTCCCCACTTGTTCCCTGCCTCCCATCCTTTGGCCCCTTTCCTCTGTTGATTTCCCTTTGATCTTCATGAGATCCCTTCCCCAACACCTTTCTTTTCCTTTTTCCTCTCCAGCTTCCATTTATTGAACTTTTAAGCACTAATGTTTTAACAAACATAAAAGACACAGCCCAGAAGAGAGAGTGTAGAATTGTATTTCTTTGGAAGTTGTAGCTACTGCAATAATCCTTCATAGGCATAAATGGGAGCAATAGAGTATACAATCATTGAAGCAAATCTTCATTATATCATACAGAAATTTCTCACTCTCACTAAATGGGTACAACAGATTTGACAAAGAAAAAGAAGCAGTGCCTAAGTTAAAGAAGGCTTTGGAGAAGACTTGACTTGGCTGAATTTTAAAAGATAGGAAGAGTTTAGCCAAGCAGAGAGAGGAGATGCAGAGATAACGTGAGCCATGCAGAGTTCCAAAGAAGTGTGTGTGGTACCACACAGTCAGGAAATAAACGAACATTTTGAAATTGTTAAAGCATAAAGTACATGGTATAAGGAGTTGCTGGAGATGGGAAGAAAAAGAGAGTGATGAGAGCTGAGTTATGGGAAAAGCTCTATTTAGGAGCTTGAGCTTAAGGCTACCTGGTGGGTGTCCTTACAGGGTTTGACACTTGGAAGTGAGCAGCAGAATGAAAAGAAATATGATAGTAATTTTTAGCTATTCAGGGATTTTGAAACTTCAGCCACATAACTTATTCTTCAAACAAAAGCATTCATGTTAGCCTAATAACAAAATCAGATCAAAACTGAACAACCCATTGAGATTGGGTGGAAAACTCAGAATTCCCAAGCTTGACTATCCTCACTCTTCTGTCCCCTTTGGGCAGGTCCTTGAACACCTTCAAAAAACTTCCAGGGCTTTTCTTAAAACATGATGCCTTCAGTTTATAGAGTAGAGAACTATGACTTAGAAAATTAGGCCATCTCAATGAATTCATGGCAGAGCCCATGATAGAACCAGGTCTCTTGATTTCCAGTCTAGCACCTCTTTTAGTTTAAACATACTATCATTGGAGTGAAAAAATAAATATTTTATGAAGCACGCAACTTCTCATTCTTATTTCACAGGTGCAGTAGATGAGATAAAAATATTGCCAAGGTTAGAGTGAATTTTCTACATTGAATGTATGCTTATTAATCATTTTGCAAGATTTTTTTAAAAACCATATTAGAATCTTTTAGAGTTTATCATATAGTTCCCTTTGCGTTTTCATGCTAGTGAAGAATATACCAAGTTATCCTGCAGTTGAATTTTTAGGAATTAAATATAGGGAGTTTTCTGTTAAGCCCTCTTGTAGGCCTTTGTTAGTGGAATCCATTTCCATTAAGTCTTGATAGTACCTGAGTGAATGACCTTGTTTAAATAGTGTGTCATGGCTGAAACATGTTATAATGGCAAAGGCAGTAGAATTAGAGTCAAGAGACCTGGTTCCACTCCCAGTTCGGCCATTAACTGACTGAATAACATTTGGAAAAGTCACTCAAGTTCTACTCTACAATGAAAAGGTTGAAGTAAATTACCTCTAGGGCCCATTCCTGCTCCTACAGTCTGTGATTCTAATTATAGCATATGTTTTATTTTATCTCTGAGTTGTAGCATTTTACAGACTACTATAAGCTCTCATTTTTGGTGGTTCTGATGTCTCAGAGTAGTTGGGTGCACAAAGCAATTAATTATATCATCTCCATAGAGATGCAGAAGTGGGCATGTATTCATCAGGGCAGAGGATATATGTTAAAGATACATGTTATATGTTTGTAATTATAGTCCCATTCTGGGAATTTGAATGACTTCTCTGAAATTCTGGTTATATATTCCCCATGACTTTATCAGTGTACATTTTAGCTTTGGACAACCCCTTCAGCAGACAGGAAGGTGTTTATAAAGAGCTCTGTTTATCTCAGTGAAGTCATGGAATATAATTCTTTTAGAAGACTCTTAGAACTGTAGAAGACCTTCTTGGTCTTTTTCTTTTTCCCAGTCTTTCATTGAACAATCTCATTCTCCTGCAAAAGACCTTTTTCGATGTGCTATTTAAAGTTCTTCCAATCAAACCCTATTACTTTAAGTGTGATGTAACAAACAATGACATTATTATATTGTAAGGACAAAAAATAGGAGTTAAGTTATAAAGCAGAACATTTTTATTTATACAGCAGTGTTTTAATAACCAGGAAAATTTTGGAAGAGAACTAGAAAAATAGTTAAAAGATAAATGGACTTATGTTTCAATGTTATGATTTTTCACATACACTAAAGTTCATTTTTACTTTTTAAAAATCCTTGAATTTCGGACAGGACCCTAGGAGAGTTGTTGGCATCCTTTGGTCAACACATTTGTCAGGGTATTTTCTTTTTTCAATATCCTTCTATGGTTCTATTAAGCAGTAACCTCATTAGCAACACATTCTGAGTGGTAGAGTATGATAGCTTTACTACAAAGGAGTTCTGTATTTCAGGTGCCAAGATATAACACTCTTATGACAGGGGAGAAAAAGAAAACTTGGTGTGAAGGGGAAGCTTAGAAATTATTTACTCTAAATATTGGAGCTTTCCATTTGAAAGTTTATAGAGGCTGAAGAATTGTTGAATTTGGAGATTTTGAAATAAAAATCTCCAGCAAACTCTAAAAATGTTCCCACCTTAAAAACAAGTTCTGCTCCCTTCTGTGAGCTTTTGCCATACATAGCTTTGAATTAGGCTATAAGTTATTTTCATCACAAATACCTTTCACTAAGAGACACAGAATCACCCTCTTCTACAGTGAAACAAATAAAACATTCTGGTTCTGAGCTGGGCAACTTGAGAACAGACTGCCCATTATGTTGAGTCTTCATATCTGTGTTTTAGGCTGCGTCAGGTTAGAGTAATGCAAATTCTGAGAAGCCCAATCCAAATTAACCCTGGCAATATTCCAGAAATGCGGGGAACTGGCAAAATTAAATCATTTTTATTCCAAATTATTTTATTTTACCTTTGACTTTTTGTCATCCTATAAGTTAACACTATAGAGAAACATTTTATTACTGTTTTTACCTCTTCTGAGAATCTTGACATGGCCTACACAAGCAGAATGTATTACAACCAATGTCATTGTTCATAGAAGAGTTACACGTAGGAAAGATGTCGTTAAGACTCAGGCAGCCATAGAAAGAAGGCTGTTGACAGTTAAAAAGAATTTTGTGCTTGAATGCCCTCCCAGGTACCTGCCACTCTCTAGCATAACAATATGTAGGTGCAGACTGTTTTTTGAAATTGTGTGTGATATATAGATAGGGAACAGGGATGAAGACTAAACTATGGTTAAACTCAATATATGTGGTTGAACCACACGAAACTCCCATGTATATAAGCCAAAACCAGTTGACTGTCATGTTTCATTTGGGGCAACCTAATAATTCAGGTCATTTGTGAATTAGTAGTTACTCTTCAATTTACCCTTGTCGCTAGCACATAAACTAAATTCACCTAAATTGCCAAGCCAGTCCCAAAACAAAACAAACCCAAAAGATCCAGGAAGTTCTTAAAGTTCAGTTTCTTCATCTATAAAATGGGAATGGGAATGGCACCTGTCTTGTAGTGTTGCTGTGAAGATTAATTGTAGAGGTGTGAAGGCAAGAAAAATTCCCCTCTGCCCACTGAAGAGTCACTGAAATGGACTGGCAGACAGAACAATAGGAGAGAAAGCATGTGAATAAATACATTAATATTCTTAAATACAGAGGCCCTACAAAATAGGAAACTCAAAGGGACAGATGTTTGAAACATAAATACCTCCTTCATGGGGTAGAGGGAAATGGAGGGTGCAAATATATGCTATTTTAGAAGGATGATAAGTGATTTTTTGAACAAATAATTGAGTTCAAAGGACAGTGTCCTGAGACAGACTTCCTCTCAATTGTGGGGGAGGTAGCAGGGTGTCCCCAGGTGGGAGGCAGAGTTGCCTTGAGAGAAGGTTGTCTTAGTGTGCAGAGTTCCAGATCAGAAAGTGACATGAAAAACATGTCTGGGCATGTCGCATTTATGTAGGTAATGTTTCCTGATTATGTGATGAGATCCCTAGGGAAGAAAATCACATTTCTCTTTTAAGGTGGTCCCACTGGTGTGTAAGTGAACTTCAGAGAGAGCCCCTCCCTGCCTTGGGGGGAGAAATAAGGGAAAGCTAGAAAGACCTTGATTTAGAGGCAGCTCCTAAGGCCTTCCAGTTTCCTTTCATTCAAAGTGCTCAGTGTTTCAAACTGTCATACATTGGGGTGTCATTTTTCTGAGCTCCAGAAAAGACTTAGGATAGTGGCATAATAAACACTCAATAAATTTAGCAATTAATTATTAACATTGTCATCATTATCAGCATGTTACTAATTTGTTCAATGAATATTAAGTGGCATCTGATTATATGGCAGGGTAAATGTTCAATTCTGGGACCACATTTCTGAACAGGCTGTCTCTACTCTCAAGAGACTTACAGACATGGACATAGGCACATAATTCTGTGTAGTAAGTTGGCGTAACAGGTGCTGTGAGGCCTAACTTTGTCTGGGGAGGCTTCCTGATGGAAGTGTCCTCTAGACTAAAACCCGACAGATGAATCAGCAAGCAGAGCCAAGAGGTGCGGACTCATCAGCACAAGTACAGAAGCCCAAGGAAGAGAGAGCATTAAATATTTTGAGACCAAGTAGTTAAATGTGGGAGGAACAGGGGAAAAGAGTGAGGTATGTACTCCCCTCAGGTTTGGCACTTGTTCCCCATGCATCTGCTGGTTTCATTTGTTGCCACTGAGGCAGAAATATCTAAGATTTCTACAAACATGATCAAGAACTTATTCTAATTGCCTATTCGGATAGTAAGCAAGCCTCACTTGCTTACTGAAGGATTTTGACCATGATGTCTTTGTTTTCCTCAGAGGTGGCTTTTTCTAAAGGTAATTTTATGTAATCCTAAGTAGAAAAAGTACACTACATATATGATCATATTCTGGCCTCTGGAATAAAAAAGGACATTTAAAGGAAATTTGTTAATAACATAGTAAATGGTGGTGGAAGAGCTGGATTACCTACTTATCTGAATAAGGGTGTCTTTTAAAAAAAAAAAAAAGAAGAAGAAACAAACAAAGCCAGTTAACATGGACTTTAAAAATCAATGCAATTGATCTGAATTTTTTTTTTTCCTAGCAGAGGAAACTAATCAATACAAAAAAATGACAGCAGTCAGGTCCTTAGCAGGACTGCTGTCCCAAACACAAAGAATGTCTTTCCCTCAGCCAACCCAAGTGAGCACAGAGGTTATGTTTTCCTTCTGATTTTATCTCTTATGACAGAACTTATATCTATTTATGGTGCTTTATGTTTTATAAGGGCATTGCAAGTGCTGCCTTACCTCTTTTATTTTTAGAACATCTTCATAAAAAGTTTTAAAAAGTAAACTGTGAGAGAAGCAAAACACAGACAATAAAAAGGAAAAAGAAAATCTACTAATTAGTATTCTCTTGAGAATTTGAATTTTTAATAAAGGGATGTGTTTCTTTGAATCTAAAAGACTGCTTACTATTCACCCCAAATGGCTTGGGTTAGTTTATGATATAAAAAATTTATTGAATTGAATATATATCTTTCTCCCATATAATAATATACCTAACTCTATACTCATGAATGTTAAAGTCCCCATGATTTCTTTATTACAGATTTTATTCTCATTTATGAGTTCCATGTTAAACTGTTAAATCAACAGAATCATCACCTTAACCTTACATTAGCATAGCACATCATTAGAGAAAGCAGTGCTATACATTTAATTGCCATTTTTAAAAGTTATGTCATGTTGTCATGCCCTACATTTGTGTGTGTGTGTTACCATGTTTAATTTATAAGGAGTTTATTTAATTTACAATAAGCTTCTGGGCTGCTTCCTGTTGTTCATTAAGCCCCTCAAAGCTCAAGTATTCAGTAATAGCTATAGCTATTGCTCTGCGAATATTTGATATATAGTGAAACTGAAATGATACAGGATAAGAGGGAAAATCTTAGAGAATTAGAAAAATAGAAAAACAGTGCAGCATGAAATGTCAAGCCACATTTTAGGGCACTTTTACTGCATTTCCATAAATGCATGAGGGAATTATGTTGCAAATACTTGAAACTGTTTATTTTCATTTTTGGCCTGAATTTCTAGTATTGAAGAAACCATGTCTAATGATCTTGAGTATTCTTAAAGAAAAAGAAATTTTATTTTACATAATGGTTTGCATGTGTGAGTCCCTCTGGCAGAAGCACTATAATTAGTATGTCGTCTCTCAGAAAAGAGACTATCTGTGTTAAAGATGCAATGGCAACATTTGACTGCTAGAGCTGAGAGCAGAACATTGTGATTTTGTTAAAAGATAAACACCATCCCTTTTCACTTATTCCTTCTCTTTCCTTGCTGCTTTGGCTGAAGCAGGAGAAGCAAAGAATAACTAAGTGCAGTTTTCTTCTTTCCTCATTCAGCAAACCATGGAGAAAGATCTTGGCTTCTTGACATTAATAGTTTTCTTTCAACTCTATGTGGAACTATTTGGGCAACTTTTCAAAAATGGAAAAGGTACAATAAAAGAGGACCAAACTTCCTGTTTTACTCATAAAGTAGCAGATTCAGCAAAGACTCACTTTCTTCTGGGAACAACGATATTCCTCCCTGGAGACCAGAGGTAGTAGGATATTATTTCCTTGCACAACTTTCATTGAAACTATTAAAAGACAATCAGCTTGAGTAGGAGGAGTGACAGTATGAAGATTTCAGTCTTGTTATTAAACAAGAATAAAGGTAATACATGTATGCTTGGCTACCTTTTAGACAGCCAGAAATGTCCTGGTTTGGCTGTCCTTAAACCAAAACAAACAAAAATGTGAGTGCATTTATAACGGTGTGTGTGAGGTGTATGGCTGTATCTGATATCTATCTATTTTCCACACTTCTCACACAATCATGCACATGCCATCTGTCACAGTAGCTTTTGATGTACATTGATCCATGATTCCCTGCAGTATTTGAGAAATTGTAATTGAGCAAAGGTCAAATGTGGCACACATAAGGTGTGGTTGCATAGGTAGGAGTAGAGGAAATAGATGAAGAAACCATTCTGCACATAAAAATGACAGTTTCATTAGAAGAGCAAAATGAGAACAACTGTGCCTACTGATTCTGTTTTGCATTAGTTTGAATTGGTTTGAGTGCACTAGAGACAGGATGTCTGCTATTCCTTATCTGTTATAGTGTGAGCTATAAAGCCTGGGAGATGAAAAATTGCTGCTTCAGTAGAAGCATCTGCCAGTTCCAACTGGCCAGCCTGAGATGGACTTGGCCCCAGCAGCACCTCAATGCTTCATAAGCAACTGGGGAGGAGAGGAGCAGCATTGATGTGTGAGTTTATGTGACCCTGCCTAGAAAGTGCAGCATGTTTCTGTACAAGACCATGAGCTGGAAAGAGCTGTGAAATCAGAAAACAGGAGTTTCTCAGGCAGAACTGACTGTTCATTGATAACCTAAGAATTCAAGTTACACAACCAAATGGTAAAGAATGAATTCTGTTGTTTCCATTGTAACATGAACCTCATCAAGGACACATATTTTGTGTCCTATTTGTTTTTATCTTTTAGATAAGGAAATACTATGTTTTATCTTTGCGGGTTTTCTTGGAACTTGAAGGGATAGAAGTAATCCTGCCTCATAAGATAGACCTTCAGGTATTTGAAGACAGTGATCTTGTTTCTAGATTCTGTTTAAAAACCTTTAGTTTAATAGAACTATCTAAACAGAAGTAAATTTCAATTTGTCTTATATGAATATTATTTTAAATTACATTTTAGATGTATTTTAAATGCTTACATTTTTGTTTTCATGTTTTTATGATCATGTGCAGAGACTGGAACATAGGGGATACTCACTGAATGCAAAACTGAACAGAGCTGGATCTGTGAGAGGGGTAAAGACAAGAAAGAAAGATTTTGGGGTGCAGGTATCAACTATGAAAAGGGAGAGGAACCTCAAAAGAGGGATGACATTGACCCCACTAAGCCATCCCACCTCATAGCCAAGTTCAGTAGAACATAGTGAGTCACTCTAATTGACTGCTTGTTTTCAAACTAGATGGTAAAGGATCACTCTGAGTGCTATGAAGAGCGCATCCTACAGTCCTGAGGAGTAGCAGGGAGATCATTTAGGAGGAGATTAGAGTCCATGGAGAGATGATGGTGCAGTGCATTTTGCTTTGGGAAAGTTGACTTGGGAAACTCAATTCTTTCCAAGGATGAAGTCCTTCAGTCAAGGTTAGATAAAAATGTGAAAGCAAAACCTGGCAGAACTCATTCTCTAAATCCTTTTCAAGGTGGGTGTTATGTTACGTGTTCACGGTCTGTGGTGTGGTTTTCAGTGTTAATGAAGCTGAACATATCTCCACCAAGCTTAACTAGGGGAAAATAGAACAGTGGAATTCGTTGAAAGGTGAAAGAAAGCAAAATGGAAAAGGTGGCTATAGTGGGGAATTTACCTAGTTCCACCAATAGTTACTTTTCCTCAGGTGTTCATTTACCTAATTCTGGCTTAATTACTTCTAGATGGTTGATTCTGAACCTCTTTCTTCCTCACTAGTGTAATACAGTGAGTTTCCCCAAAGCTGAGAAATAGAGAATACAGTATCATTACCATGAATTAGTCTTAAACTAACCTCTGAGGATGATGGATTTTCCATTTCATTTGGCACTCAAATTTGTAGAAAATCCATTGGGGTCCCCCTTTTTAAACATGGAGTCCATCTTTGGCAGGTTAAGTTCCTGGAAAAGGTGGGACGAGTCAGTACAATATGTGTCAATTTTTATTTTTCCCATAGAAACAATGTTCAGTAGCAGTTTATAATTTTGATGAAGAGTTTGATGCTAACTTCTTATAGAAATAATTCCTGATTCCAGATACCATCAACTAAGTCAATTAAAGAAGGTGTTCTAGTATTTTGTAACCTCAGTTTTTTATGTATTTTTACTGTAAGGTCATAGTAAGGCATCTGGTTTCCTTTTTAAAAGTTGTTCTGTCATGATTTTATTTTAAGCACCAATATGGAAAAATACATCTGCATTTAAAAGGCTATTTGGAGAACATTTTACACATTTCTTTAAGGAAACCTATGGCCACTCCATGATGACTCTTTCATAAAGAAATCACAGTTTTCTTATCACAACTCAACTATATCCAGCACAAATTCTAGAGAATGAGTATCTTGATCAATTAGTTTGAGGTTGGATTCATTTCTTCATAATTGTCTGATAAGTTGTTTGGTACTGCCAGCCATAATTGCGGTGGGTACTACACAGCTTGCTAGTTGTTGTTATTCACAGCAGTGTCCCTCTGAGCCTGTTTACCAATGAAAGAAAATCTCTTGAATCCCCACTCTGTTTACCCAGCCCATTTGCAAAACATTTTATTCCTAGGATATTGCTATGACTTTATTCTACTCCTGTATTTAGGTGAATTTATGTGCAACTATTTCAAAAATATATCTAAAAAGCATCATGGAAAAAGGTTTTCAAAAGTATTGAAACTATTCCTGTGAGGAAGGATAAAGGCAGTTTCCTTCTTTTGGTCTCTACACATAGATATACCCAAGTCCTTGATGCTTCTATCCAGAGTTTAGTGTCCATGTTGTAAGTGAAGGAGTTGAAAGTCATGATAAGGGGTGGCTTTACAGCACCTGTGTATTTTCTATACACATGCACAAATACAAATTGATATGTAGATAGATGTATATAAAACCAAAAACAAAATAAGCCCAGTTTCACCAGATTCTGACTGACAAAGAGCAAAATAATTGAAAAAAGAAAGACCAATATTTTAGTAATAAACTCCCAAAACTCATTTCTATTTGAGAGTTTTTATCTTGCTGACCACAGAGAACAGTTGGAGTGGGTGAATCTTTTTTTTTTTTTTTTTTCTCAGTTGCTTCTCAGGCACTAGCCCTGAAAGACAGACTTAATGATCTAATAGATCTTTTCCATATCTAATATCTAATTTTGGCTTTTCTTTGGCAACTTCTTACTGCTTTAAATAAGCCATCTAAATTAAAAAAAAAAAAAAAGTACATCTGGATTTGACCTAACTAATATATGTCAAGATGTGTTTGTCCCTTTAAAACCCCACCAGGACCTCTAAGAGCCTGAAGAAACTAAAAGGAAGCAGAAAGGGGGAGGGGAGTATGCTGTGAGTCAAATTTTCTTTCTTTTTTTTTTTTTTTTTTTAATAATGTGTGGGACAAGTTTGCCCCTTGAGTGATTTTTTTGGTTAAAAAAAAAAAGAAAAAATTAGTATCATTTGTTGGTTAAAATTAGTACCTTCTTACTTTAGTAATTTTTTGTATTGTCAATTCTGTTTCTTGGAAGTTTTCCTAACCATTGACTAGCATTTTGTTTCACAGATTTTAGTCATCATCTCTGACCAATTCTTGGCCTCATATCCTCATATCCACTCAGCAGCTTCTCAGACTTGACTAAGGAGGAAGTGGTGTCTGTGCTTTGCTCCAAATGTCAGCCCATGGTGATCCTCAGGCCAGGTGTGTTAGGAGCATTATTACAAATACGTAATTTTTTTTTTAAGTATTAAATTAAGCATTTAATAATATTGAGTAATTTAATAATGAATTCTAATATCAATATATAGATTTGATAAGAGGACATATATGAAAACAATTAATATATAACAGATTTAAAGTAAATGGAGAGGTAAAGATATTAAGCAAATACAAACAGAAACATAAGTGATAATATGTAAGAGTGAAATCAAAGCAAATATTTAGATAAGATTGACGATGAGCATTTCTGAATGCCTGAATTATAGTTATACAAAACCAAAAAAACCTTTCAGTGTTTGATAGGCAAAATATGTGAGTAAACATATGCACCCCAATAGTAGAGGAATAAAATAATTATTGACTTTAATGTATATATGAAATTGTCAAAAACAAGAACCCATTTTCAAATATTCAAAGCATAAATTAAACCCCACATCCTAAAACCTATTATTGAACCTAATGTAAGGAATTTATAAGTTAATATATTTTAAATGGGTTACTAATTTAGTCCTTAACTAGCCCTCTAAAAACAAAACAACAGAAACAGTCTTAGTAAAACCATTTAACAACCTACCATTGGGGGAAAAAAAAATGACACAAATATGACAAATATGTAATTTTTGTGTTCTCCCCAGCTAACGGTATCACCGCACAATGAACTAGCTTTTATAAATGTACAAATGCGTAGGCCGTACAGTTATACTCAGGTCCTACATCTGCTTGATGTGCTGGGATAGCTATCCTTTATTCTTCCTGCCTGGTAACTTTAATTTAATATGTAGGTCTTGTAGAGCGCCTGCCTTGCAAGCACAAGGCCCTGGGTTCAATCCCCAGCACCGCAAAAAAACAAACAAACAACATATTTAGGTCTTGTGAACTGTTTTCAGTTAATATTTTCTCCTGTGAATATTTAGTTACATCCTGATAATATTCTTCCAGACAGGAAGAATAGAGGATCACAGCTATGTATCTTATCACCTTGTCTTGTCCTTGTCTTCCTTGAAGACTAATTCGACCGGAATGCTAACTTAGATTTTCTGAACCTTTCTCTATACCCTTACAATTAGATCAAATGACGATAAAAATTAAAGATTCATTTGGAGTACTTATCTCTACATCTGTGCTGTATAGAAGAATCATATACATTACAACAATCAAGTAAGATGTGTCAACAAATATTTGCTGACCCATACTATATTCCAGGTACTTCTTTAAAGTACATTAAAATGTTCCCATGTATGAGACACAGAATTGTAGCTAAAACTTAGCCTTTAATGTCACTTTTAGGTTGAAATTTGTCACAAAATAATATTAATTATTTAACCTAAAATGCCTTTTAAAAGTAAGTCATCCCTCATTGACCACTGTTCTCCTTCAGTGGATGGTCAGGTGGACTAAATAGTAGAAGGTGTAGTGGATTGGGTATTAGATGTCCTGGTTCTGCATCCTGGCTCTGTCACTGAACTGTGAGATTTAGACAAATCATTTAACCTTCCCAAACCACAGTTTTCTCATCTAATATGGGCATAATAATTCTGCCTGCTTTCCAGCATTATGGTGAGGTTCACATGAGATAATGCATGTAGAAATACTCTGTCAGCAGTAACCAGTTTGTAAATATGCACATAAAATATATTCTTATTGAAGTGAGCTGAAACCAAATGATGAACATAAATCAAGGAAAATGCCTTAAGAGCTAGCAGTTTGGATGTCTTTTAGCATTAGTCTTTAAGAGAAAATATTCATTTATAAGCTAGCTTACAGGAGAACCCTGATTAGACCAAGCTAGTTAAAGAGATCCACACAACAGGAATACACAGAATATTACTATAATATTCTCCTTATCACAGGGGATTAGTTAAGAATTAGGATAAATCTGAAAGACATAGAAGTTTGATTCCCCCCCCCCACTTGGATTAGTGGTCTACTCCTCATCCTACTGAACTTCTGAATTGATGCCAAGGCCCCACCTTGAGAAATTAATTGGTTTAGGATGCAGTCTGGGCCTTAGGTTCTAATGTCTCACTATCTAGTGCTGAGAAAAGCCACTGTGTCAGAGAAATGAAAAGACTTCCAGAATTCTAGTTGTAAAGAAAAAGTTTATATGAGGCAGGAGGATCGCAAATTCAAAGCCTGCCTTAGCTAGGCCCTAAGCAACTCAGTGAGAGACCCTTTCTCTAAATAAAATACAAAATAGGGCTGGGGATGTGGCTCAGTGGTGGAGTGCCCCTGGGTTCAATCCCCAGTACCAAAAATAAAAAGTTTATAGACACAGAGAGATAACTGTCAACATTAGAAGCATATGTATATGTTGTGGTTGGATGTGAGGTGTCCCCCAAAAGTTCACATGTAAGACAATGTGAGAGGGCTCACAGAAGAAATGATTGGGTTAGAAGAACCTTAACCCAATTAGTCAATTAGTCACCTGATGTGATTAACTGAAGGCAGGTGAAGTGTGACTGAGGAGGTGGGCATTGGGGACATGGCTTAGGGGTATATATTTTTATCTGGCAAGTGGAGATCTCTCTGCTTCCTGATCATCATATGAGCTGCTTCCCTCTGCCACAATCTTACACCACGATGTCTTGCTTCACCTGGAGCCCCAAAGAATGGAGCCTTATGGACTGAGACCTCTGAAACTGAGCCCGCAAATAAACTTTGCCTCCTCTACAGTTGTTCTGGTCGAGTCTTTTAGTCAGGAAAGCAAAAAAAAAAAAAAATGGCTAAAACAATATGTGTCTAATGAATACTAAAGAAAATTACTGGGACCTGTAGGTCTCCAGCAATAGTTAAATAGCTTAGATTGACATATATTGTTGGGAAATAAGAAGAGGAAGAGAAAAGACAGCAGGAGCTTAAAATTTAAATCTTTTTGTAATTGTTAAAATCTCTATTTAAAAATTAGTTACAGCCAGTAACATGATAGCTATAGAGTGAGTCATGTGTCAACAGATATTTGTAAACATGTTATTTTCACAACTCTTATACCCTACAGTGAGTATTTATGTAATGGTTAATCTGAGTTGTTAAAACCAATTGTGGTTGGTTCCCTTTAATATGCACGTTGATTATAACCAGACTTGTAGTCTCAGGTCAATTACAAAAATGCCAAAAAGGGAAAAAAAAAAAAACTTTTTTAGCCTAAAGTGGCATTTTATGCCTAGCAAAATTACTGTATCAGCAATTGAGAAAGTATAAAATAGTTTTAACACAGTCACAAAGTAAAATACAAGGAACAAAATATCATCCTTTCATTGTGCTCAGGGTCCAGTTCTCAGAGCATTATTTTGATTTATGACTAAGGGTTTAATCCCATCCTTAATGTCAGTCATATTCTTGTGCTTTTAAGTTCTGGGTTTTTGGCTTTGTTTTTTGGTTTTTGTTTTTATGTTTTGTTTTGTTTCGTTTTGTTTTGTTTTGTTGGTGTTTGGGTTTTTGTTTTCTTTGTGGGGTTTTTTTCCTTTCTATTTTTGTATGTTTGTTGGGGTGTGCTGGGATTAAAACAGAGTCTTGCACATGCTAGGCAGGTACTCTACCTCTGAGCTATACTCCCAGTGCTCAAATTCTGTTTTTAAATGCAGAGAAAGTCAAACATTTCTAAGTAAAGCTAAAAACTCTATTTCTGATGTGGAAAATTATTGTCCAGTCTTCCAAAAAAAAATTTTTTTAATCGGGGGAAGACATGTTCAGAAAGGTCAGGCATCCTGTGTTCTCTCCAAAGATCCATCTGCTTTCTTTTCCCTGCAAAATATATATGGCTGCCCCAGTCTTACCTCCTTTTCCCAACTTCTTTCCATCTGAGAGCTGGGGCAGTTCTGCAGAATGAGATTTTAAGCACTCCAGAGTGAAAGACTATTTCAAACCTTTGAAGTGATTGCTGATCACATCCAGTGATAGGGTACACATGAATGGTTTAGATCTACTAAACTGTGAGTCCCAGAACATCCCATTTTTAACTTCAAATGTCTGTTTTCCTCCCATAGTTTCTAGCCCAGTGCCTAGTAAATAGTAGGTATTCACTAAGTGTTTGCCAAAATGAATTGATTTTATAATTACATTCACTGTTTACCTTGTTTTTAAGGAAATAATGCTAGTCATATAACTTTTCTATTCAACTGGACCTTTCTAATGAAAACATACTATGTGGCCAGGTGGAAAATCAACAACTTGGAAATTTAAAAAGTGTTGTTATCCATTTTCTAATACTCTTCAAGTTTAAATCTTCTCTCTCTGCCTATGTTATACAAATCCTGACCATCCCCCAAAAATATCATTTAAAAAAATTTTTACTAAGGGATAATTTATATACAATAAAATTTACTATTTTAAGTTAAATATCTAATTGGATGTTTTGACAAATATATGCAACCACTATCACAATTAAAATACAGAGCATTTCTGTTGCTGCAAAAATGTCAGTCTTCTCCCATCATTTCCAGCCCTGTCCACCATGGACCTATTTTCTGATCATATAATTTCCAATCACTAAAGTGTCCTATAAATGGAATCATACATCTTTACCCCCTTTGAGTCTGACTTCTTTCACTTAGTGTAATGTATTTGATATTCATCCATGTATATGTATCATAATTCTTTTATTGCTAAAGTATTCCATTCTATGGCTGTGTCACATTTATGTAATTAACAATTGAGTTATTTCCAATTATTGGCAATTTTGAGTTGTTTCCACAAGAATCCATAAATATTCACATACATATTTTGATGTGGGCATATTTTCATTTTGCTTGAGTTTTGGTTTGTTTGGCAGTACTGGAGATTGAACCTAGGACCTTGCAAATGCTAGGCAGGCTCTGTGCCACTAAGCTACACCCTCAGCCTTTGAGCTTGGAATTTTGAAGTGGTCTAATATATCAGTTTTTCTCTGTACATAAGTATGTTAGCTAAGAAACTTGACTTATAAAGTTACAAAGATTTTCTCATGTCTTTTTCTAGAAGTTTTATAGTTTCTTATGTTTGAGTCTGTGGTTTGTTTTTAGTTAATATTTATATGGTATGTTATTTTGCATAGTGTTCCAGTATCATTTGTTGAAAAAACTTGTTTCCCTCTTGAACTGTCTTGACACCTTCGGGGAGAATAAGTGTGTCACGTAAGTCTATTTCTGATCTCTCTTCACTGATCCACATCTCTCTCCATATGCCAGTACCACACTGACTTAGTTACTTTAACTTTACACTGTGTTTTGAAATCAGGTAGTATATGCCCTCTCAACTTCATTCATTTTCAACATTTGGCAAGGTGGCACTGTTCAAGGTCCTTTTGAGTTTTCGTTTAGAATCAAAGCCTGGTCAGATATAGAAAAGAATTGAATTGAATTTGTAGATAAGACTTTGGAGCATATGACTCATTAACACAGTATATCTCTTTGTTTATTTAGATCTTCTTAAATCTTTCTTAACAGTGTTTTATGGTCTTCATTCTATAGGCTTGCACTTATTTTGTTGAAATTTCTAAGTCATGTTTTTCATACTTTTATATTTTCTTAATTTCAGTTTGTTCTTGATCATTGCAAGTATATAGAAATAAGATTGATTTTTTTTCTTATATTGACATTGTATCTTGCAACTTGATAAACTTATGGGTACTACTAACATTTTTGTAGATTCTTTGATGTTTTCTGTGTAGACAATTATATTCTCTATGAATATTGGCAGCTTTATTTCAACATTTCTAATCTGTATGGTTTTTATTTGTTTCTTTGCCTTATTTCACTGGTATTGATTATTACATAGGCATGGTAGAGTGGATATCCTTGCTTTACTCCTGGGAAAATGTTCATACTTTCACCATTAAGAGTGATGTTAGCTGTGAGTTTTTCATGAGTTTCTTTTACAAGAATAAAGAGCGTCATCATTTTTTGTCTGTGTATATATATTTGCCTCATTTGGGTTTTTTCCCCATTTTTTATTGGTGCATTACACTGCATAACAGTAGGATTTGTTGTTTCATATTCAGACATGCACACAATATAATTATGATTTGGCCAGTGTCATTCCCCATTATTTCCCCTTTCCCTTTTCTCTGCCCTCCCCCAGTCCCTTTCCTCTGTTCTTCTGATCTCTTTGATTTTCATAAGATGCACCTCCACCTTTCTTTTCCTTTTTCCTCTCTAGCTTTCACATATGAGAGAAAACATAGGACCTTTGACCTTCTGAGTTTGGCTTATTTCATGTAACATAATGGTCTCAAGTTCCATACATTTTCCTGCAAATGACATAATTTCATGCTTCTTTATGACTGAATAAAAAACTCCATTTTATATATATATTATATAATATTTATATTTTTATATGTATATTATGTAAATATATAAATATATACATATATGTGTATTATATAAATATATACAAATACATATAATATTTTATTTATATATATATATAACATTTTCTTCATCCATTCATCCACTGATGGACACCTAAAGTGGTTCCATACTTTGAATTTTGAGTTGTGCTGCTATGAATATGGTTATGCATTTTATCATTATAGTATACTGACTAATACTTTAGGGTAAATACAGAGGAGTAGATAGCTGGGTCATATGTTGGTGCCTTGCCTAGTCTTCTGTGGAACCACCATATTGATTGCCATCATGGTTGTAATATATTGCCTCATTTTGAAATTATTAATGCTTCTATATACTTATCATTAGAGCATTGATATAATTTGATGTTATCAAGATGTTTTTTAGAGCACCAAACTACATCTGTCCTGAAATTAGGCTTTTATTTTTTAATATTTCTAAAATTTTAGCAATATTGGATACTTTTATATCCAATCCACCTTGTCATTTGGGTGACTACCTTGTACCTAGATAATAATTCCCTTCCACATAATATGTTTCTTTTCAAAAGGCAGTTGACTTGTGACTTTGTCATTGATCAGTGTCTGTCTCCCACCCCAAACAAGTGACATCATTGAACATTCAGTATGGTTTATTCTGATGTGACCATGTTCACGGTCACCTTTATAACGTTGTGCTGGTGTACAGTAATGTGATGAATTGTACCTCCTGTCTCACAGGAGATTATATAAACAGACCTTTCTGTTACCACACAGTAATCCTGTCCCCTTGGGTCAAAGCACAGACCATCAAGCTGATCTTAAATCACCAGTATTTAAGCATATTTTTAATCTCTATATTATAGGTATATGACACCATGAAAAAAATCTTTGAATGATTTGTGGGTGGTAATGTGTTTCTCACCCTACATTCATTCCTTATATTGTAATAATCCCCAGGCAGTTAGGCAGCACTGGCCAGCCTCATGAGCTTATGTTGTGACAGGTACCTATTTTTGTAGAAGAAACAGAACATCTACATTTACTTCTAAATCCAAACTACTTTCATAAGGCTTTTCCCATGCCCTAGCCTTCTCTGCAGTTATTAAAATCCTTAGTGTTTCTTCTTGAAAGAGTTTATATGAGAGGCAGGCAGGGTGGCACATACCTGTAATCCTAGAAACTTGGGACTCAGAGGCAAGAGGATCACAAGTTTGAGGCCAGCCTCAGCAACTTAGCAAGACCCTGTATTAAAATAAAAAGAGCTGGAGATGTAGCTCAGTGACAGAGTGCTCCTGGGTTCAATCCCCAGTACTACAAAAAAAGTTCATATTAGTTGTTGTAGCTAGTTGAGCTCCTTATAAGGATCTCAGAATGAAGGAAGTAGTAGGTCATGTATAATACATGAAGGACTTTGAGGTCCTGGTTAAGATAATACTTCTGTGCTGTTATATCTAAGGACTTCAGATAAGTGCCCTATATATGTATACAGTTACCTTCAGCTGCCATCGTAGTACTGATGGGACTGCTGTACTTTTTTTCTTGTGGCATGTGGATGTTCATATGCTGTGTGGCCCTGGTAGGTTTAAAGGACTTTGTGAGGGAAATATATCACTTAAACTAGCCTTTTCTGAGGAAAGATAATTTAACCACTTGAATTGTCTGTAGAGGTTACAAAATAAAGTGGGAAAATTGGTTGGAAAGTGGTTTATTATTTGCAAATACAGAATTACACATAGATATTGATATATAGATATGTATAGTTAGCACCAACACTCAGCTCTTGCCAATGAGAGCATTAGCAAGACCACCAATAGTTAAACTTCCTATTTTGGTTTGAAGTCATGGCTTTGTCACGTCCTTGGATCTAAGTAGGGTTATGACCATCATTCTTGAAAAGGTTGTTTTTGAAGACTTTATCTGTGCATGATTATACATGTACACATGTGTACACATGTGCACACATGAATGCACACATACACCTGCATGTATGTATTTCTCCCTCTCCCTACCCGCTGGCCTAAAGTGCTCCTGTCTAATAAAAACCATGACTGTTTCACTCTGTGCCTTTCACAGAGAACATACACAGGAAAATGAAAAAGTCAGAAGGAAGACAAGGTGTTCATGGTGAGGCAGCACTTCCCCCATCTCTCTCTGTCACCTCACTCTTCCTTATTTGTCTTCATAACTTCTATCACCACTGCATATGTGTGTGGGTGAGTGTGGGCATCACCCCACTAGAAAGGAAGATTTAGTGTGTTCATGATACATCCTCACACTTAGAACAGTGCCTGGCATGTCATAGGCATTTAATAAATACTTTGAGTTAATTAACAAATGAATAAACATTTGTAAACCAGGGAGGCATTTCCAAACCTATGTATGTCCCTGGGTTCCTCAAGAGTCCTAGAATTAGAGGAAAACATCCCCAGACCCAGGTGCATATTGAGTTTTTCTGCAGAGGGAAGAATTGATACATCTTAGTGTTTTAGAGTGGTACAGGAATACTGTTATGATTAATGAAGAACACATGATTGAAGGTGTTTTTGATCATTAATGTATTTCACTGCATAATCATTGTGGATTTTATGCCAAGTTTTGTGGGGGTGGCGTTTGAGATTTGGGGTTTTTTGTTTTGTTATCGCAAAAAATGGAGTGTGATCATTGTGAAACTTTTTTTAAGTTGTGCTGGTATTACTTGAAAATCATTCATTAATGAACTGTTTTTGGTGCAAGATTAGAATACGTGGAATACTTGTGAATGTTAAAAATCAAATAGTCAAATCAATGCACATTTCTTCATTACAGTTTAGCATATATTTTTGTAATCTGAAAAAAACATTAGTTGTTATTGATTGGTGTATTATAACTAAAATAGACTTGAGAAAATTTACTACAATTTTGTGAAGTATGGACTTAAAACATTTAATCTTCCATGTTTGAAGTTTCTTTTTGTGGTGCTGGGGATTGAACCCAGGGCCTTGTGCTTGCAAGGCAAGCACTCTACCAGCTGAGCTGCATCCCAGCCCCGTGTTTGGAGTTTCTGCACCGCTCTCATTGATGTTGCTATCCGATGTGGTCCTCAGCGCCACTCACGTGCGATGTGTTTTTACTGTTAGTACTGCAGCTCTCTAAACAACCCACACAAGTTAGCTCTTGGCAATATAGCGACAATGCACATATTCTGGACATTCTGGACTTGCAGGGTCCAAGAAAAAAATGTGTATCCATATGCCCCTGGTGAAGACATTGCTGCTCTGTTTGCCTTTTTAAGTGGCCTACGAATAAATTATACCATGTGACAATTATGTAGCGAAAGGTTGTAAACCAATCTTTGGACTGAAAAAACAAGGTACAATGATTATACAGTGGAAATATGGTACATGTTTTCTCAGTCACTGGCTCCCAAAAGTACAACTAGTACTCTCACATGTCCTTAACATTTAGTTTATATTTCCTCATACACAAATTTTTTCACCATAATATGTTTTCTAATATTCCTTCATACATTATAAGATGGAGGCTCTGGTCCTAGGGTTTACTTGGCCAAAAATAAAGTTTATCTTTCTTTCTTAGGTAAACATTACAACAGAAGGATTGTTTTGTGAAGTCCATTATCAGGAACTTCGCTTTTAAAATACCACGAGAGACTGGGGTTGTAGCTCAGTGGTAAAGCACTTGCCTAGCATATGTGAGGCACTGGGTTTGAATCTCAGTACCACATATAAATAAGTAAAATAAAGGTCCATTGACAACTAAAAATAAAAATAAAAAATATAATACCACAGGCCTTTTCCTTTAAAGGCTAATACTTGATGTCATCTTCTCTTGTACTTTCATACAGTGTCTTAAGTGAAAAGGCCACAGTCTTAAGGAGATCATCTTAAGTTTTCCCCTTCTAGGTTTATCATTTAGGAAAGCATTTCTAAAAGTACACTGTGGGGCCAGTCTTTGTTTCAAGTAACAGTGGTACTCCTGTACTTGCTGTAAAACCCAGAAAAGGAAAATTTCCTGGCTGGGTGAAAGCAGAACCAATCTCATTTTGACCATGTCAACCCAAAAAGCAGCCAATTCTGCTTCCTAGGCTGATTCAGGTTTTTGAAGACTTCAGCAGTGGCCCTAGATTCCAGGCTATCCGGATTAAAACTAAATGGCTTTTTTTCATAATACACAAATCTGTACTCACAAATAGTATAAGTAAGTGGGTTACCATATGTATTCATTTTCTAGGACTGTTGTAACAAAATATCACAAATTAGATGGGTTAGAACAACAGAAATTTATTGTCCCACAGTTCCAGAGGCCACAAGTCTGAAATCAAGATGTCAGCAGTTTGGTTCCTTCTAAGGGTTCTGTTTCATGTCTTCCCTTTTGGTGATTACTGGCAGTTCTTAGTATTGCCTGGCTTGTAGATGAAATCACTCAGTCTCTGCCTGTATCTTTACATGACATTTCTCTGTCTCCTCTTAAAAGCACACCAGTCATTAGATCAGGATCCATTCTACATCTTAATCTGGTTACATTTGCAAAGATCTGTTTCCAAATAAGATAGCATTCACAAGCTCTGGAGATTAGGACTTAATGTATCTTTTTGGAGAATATGTACAGCACCATCTGATTACCATTATATTACTTATAAATAAAATTAGCACCAGTATAACACCCATTATTATGATGAAACAAATCATAAAAAAGAAAGAAATCAATAGTGACCATTAAGTGGTAGGTGAACAAATTTGGCATCATTACCTTTGTTACCAATAAAGATTTTCAACATCTTTGAAAATATCAATTACAGCCTACCTCTAGAATAATAAAATAATGGCATATCTCCCCTCCACCTGCTCATTTATAGTGGAAGTTGTCTTGTCTTCCCAGGTAGGACTGGTTGTGGGCAAAACTGAGGGCAGTCTGAGAGTATCATTCATCTTACTTTTCTGCACTCAACACAGAGAACTCTTAGATGGACTAATGATTTGAGACTCCAGATTAGAGATTTTAAAAAATTGTCACTCAGCACTAGCTCTCCCAAGTTCCCGGTACCCTTGAATATCAGGACCCTGCCCTACTTTACCTGGATAACCTACCCATGTTCAAGGGCAAGGTCAGTGATTCACAGCTGTCTTCAATGGATTTTGTTATACATTGGTATAAGTGAATTTTAAATAATACAACTACAGAAACCTACTTGATACAGGCTTGCATTTTACCAAATACTTTCATCTGTATTATCATTTCCAGACTCCAGATTTCTCCAGTTAGAATAGAGCATCACATTTTAAGATATTATAATCTTCCTTCACTTTCTTTCATTAAAAGTTTGACTCTTTAATATTACCATTTAATTATGTTTATATGAAGAATTGGAAAGAAGACAGTCTCCATATGTACAATTCAACCTGGGTGGCTAAATGGCTTACAATAGAGAATGCATGAAAATGGCATAGATTGAATAAATTAGCAAAATCACAAAAGGAAACCACTATAGGAAATAGTTTTACACATGTAATTGCTGAAATCCTCTAGTGAATGTGTCAATCTGTACTAACTAAATAAATTTGTTTATAGACATGTTCTGTATTAGCTTCCACTCTTTCACAGTCTTTTGCCAAACAAAATCCCACCAGAAGTAGGATGTTCACACCCGAGTAGGAGTTTCTTGAATAAATATTTTTACTATATGGAGACCAAAACCACTTTTACAAATTTTAGACTTTGATTGAAATACTATATTATTTTTTTTTCCTCCCATCTTTTCTCTTGGCAACTACTTCTCCATGAGCTTCCCTCCTCTCACCTCCCACAGCCCTGGTAAGCAAGAGGCTGGCTGCATGCACAGGAGGCAGTCAGTCCTGAGAGTAGTGGGACCAATCTACCTAATCACTACCACCACCAAATGAACTGGAGAGGCAGAGAAAAGTCCATTTGCAAAATAGCTTTCCTTCTCTCCTAAAACCTAGTTGAAATGATTCATTGAATAATTTAAGTATAGAGAATATACATCCTGAGGCTGTAGTTTATAGAATACCCATTTATATTTCATTTGAGTGCCACCTGAATAGAATACATAAAGGTAGAATTCATTCAGCCAGTGCTCAAGAAATCATGTAAGAGTTGTTGAAATACAACAGACCCATTCTTTTGTAAGGGCAACTCTGATTTCAACTTTTGCCAGCTGGTTTGGAAGAAGAGTATCAACTGACTTCCTAATTCTCTAGAATTGGTACTTAATTCAGCATAGGCTACTAAAGATCTATTTTGTTTTGGCCATTAACTATGAAAACCAAATGTGTCTCTAAAGTATTTTTAATAGTGATAACTTCTATTAATAGTGAAACTAAGAGTATTTCCTTTTGATGTACTAAACTTCCTCAGTGTTTTTGAGAGAAAATATAACCAGTGAACAGTTTCATTTGGACAATAAAGTGACAGGGATCTAGGTTGATGCCTGATCCTAATTGCTGTAACCCCAAATGATCCCTTTTTTTAGAATTAATTAAAACAGTACCCAATAAAATGAGTACTTTACTACATAAACAATGGCTTCATACTTCAGTATGGTTGGGTCTTTTTATGTTATTTTTTAGTGCATCATAGCTATACATAACAGTGTGGTTCATATTGACATAATCACACATGCATGAAATATAATTTGTTCCATTTCAGTCTCCTGTGTCTCCTCTTTCCCTCCCCTTCTCCCCACCTCCTCATTCCCCCTCCTCTGCTAATATGATGGCTCTGTTCAAGTTAATCTTTCACACCAGAGGAGAAGCTTGTTTGGTTATTTACAATACTTTGGAAGTAAATTTTCTGAATGGCTATGGTAGACTGTAAAGTTCCATGGGAAATTCCAGTAATACAACTTTGTTTTAGAAATACAGGTGTATAATATGTGCAAGATAAAAGAATATGTTCATCATGCCTCATGAACACCTAACTCTAGAAAAGAGTCACACAAGCATGGAAGAGGCATGCTGCCAGTCCACTGTCAGTCCACAAATGTTCAATTTTCAAATAAATGCCAAGAGGGAATAATAGAAGAATTTCTGTCAGGCTCTAAAGCAGTGATTTCAAAGAATGGATTGTGATCTTAACTACTATCTCCTGATGGATCTGTCAATAATTTTTGGTATCATTGTCTCATTCTTAAGAACCTTAATTATAATTTATATACTATTCAATAAAATTGGTTTCACCCATTGACAAACAGCTATTGCTATACATGTTCCTATTCCTTATGTTGTCGTTTTTGGATGAGGCAAAGGCCATTGAGGCAGTATTTATCTTTTTGTCTTGTATCATTTTCTAAGACCTTGAAAATTCAATTGAGTAACATGATCTCAAGACCAGTATTGTTTTAAAAAAAAAAAAAAAAAAAAGATAATTTATCTACCAAAAACTTAATTACAATTTTCAGTAACAGAATATTAGAACCTAAAATGTTTAGATGCAACAAAATAATTTGATAGTGATATTTTAGATGACCTGAATACTTTCTCTTGCAAACAAGGCAATGGGCTTGATTAATGCATAAGTTTTCAATCCTGGCAGATATTAAAGAGAAGCCCAGAAATGCTCCTAGTGGAAACTGAGACCTAAAGTCAGAATAATTGTTTTCTTTGCATCATTGTTAGTGGTTGAATTATCAAGATCACTCATTTTTTTTTCTTTAACAATTACTGCTGATGTTTATCTTTCAAAATGATGTACGGCCTAACCTCAATTTTTAGGAACTAAGACTAACCCAGCTTGGGCTCTTATAATGAACACATTAGAATTTTTCATTATTTTTCAGAGAAAACTAAGCTATCCACTAATCAAATTCACTCATTCATGAAATGATTATTAAGCAGACATGTGTTTTGTTAGCACATACCAAGTGGATTTATTGTGATACTTCCATACATGCATACAGTGCATATATCCAACTACCCTTCTTCCACCCTTGCCCTTTACTACCTGGCTTTCTTCCCAGTCCCTAATAATCACTATTCTACTTTCAGATCAACTGTTAAGCAAAGTAAGCCAGTCACATATAATTTCTGCATATGAGAAACAACATGTGGTACTTATCTGTGTCTGGCTTACTTTGCTTAACATGATGTCTTTCATACCCATCCATTTTGCCACAAATGACAGGATTAAATTTTGTTTATGGCTGAATAATGCTCCATTGTGCATATATTCCGTATTTTATTCATCCATTCATCTGTCGATGGGCACCTAGACTGATTTCACATCTTAGCTATTTTGAATAGTGCCACAATAATAAAAGTGTGCATGCAGGTATCTCTTTGGTGTGCTGATTTTGTTTCCTTTGGATATATACCTAGGATTGAATTTGCTGGATCATATAGTAATTCTATTTCTAGTTTGTTGAAGGATTTCTATTAGTGGCTATATGTTACAGTTTGAATGTGAGATATTCCCCAAAAGCTCACATGTGAGACAATGCAAGAAAGTTTAGAGGAAATGATTGGATTATAAGAGTCTTAACCCAATCAGTGAATTAATCCCCTGATAGGGATTAACTGAGTGGTAACTGAACTGGTAGGATGTGGCTGGAGGAGGTGGGAATTGGGGCGTGGCTGTGGGATATATATTTGTATCTGGAGAGTGGAATTTCTCTGCTTCTTGATCACCATGTGAACTGTTTCCCTCTGCCACACTCTTCTGCCATGATGTCCTGCCTCAACTTGAGCCCCAAGGAATTGGGTCCTGCTGTCTATGGATGAGACCTCGGAAACTGTCCATGAATCCCTGAGTAAACCTTTTCTCCTCTACAGTTGTGCTGGTTGGGTCTTTTAGTTGCAGCAGCAAAAAAGCTGACTAAACACTATACTAATTTATATTCCCACCAATAGTGTGTAAGAGTTTCTTTTTCTCCACATCCTCTCAGCATCTTTTGTTTTTTTGTTTGTTTGTTTTGGTTTTAGGAGGGTTTGTAAGGTTGTTGGGAGTTTTTGTTTTTATAATATCCAGTCTAAGTGGGGTAAATGGTATCTCATTGTAGTTTTGATTTGCGTTTCCCTGATGACTAATGATATTGAGCATTTTTTCTTATATTTGTTGGCCATTTATTTATTTTGGCCATTTATTTTTACTTCTTCTTTGAGAAGTATCTGTTCAAATCTTTTGTCTGGTTTTAATTGGGTTGTTTTTCTAAGTTTCTTGAGTTCTTTATATTCTTTATATATTGTGGATTAATTCTACTCTGTCAGATGTAGGGTTGGCAAGTATTTTTTTCCCATTCCATGGGTTGTCTCCTCCTGTTGTTTGCTTTGTTTTGCAGAAGTTTTTTAATTTGATATGATCCCATTTGTCAATTTTTGCTTGTGTTTCCTAAGCTTTTGGGTTCCTGTCCAGAAAAACACCAATATCTTCTTGAAGTATTTCCCTTATGTGTTCTTTTAGTAATTTCAGTTTCTGGTTGTATATTAAGGTCTTTGATGCATTTTGAGTTGATTTTTGTACAGGGTGAGATAGAGAGTTTGTTTCTATCTTCTTCATGTGGCTATCCCAATTTCTGGGCACCATTTGTTGAAGAGGCGCTGTCCTTTCTCCTAGGTGTTTTGGCATCTTTGTCAAGGATCTGTTGGCTGTAGATGCATGAGTTTATTTCCCAGTTCTGCATTCTGTTGCACTTGTCTGTGTGTGTGTGTTTATGCTAGTACTATGCTATTTTTTGTTACTGTGACTCTAGTATGTCTTGAAATCAGGTATTGTGATATCTCCAGTTTTGCTGTTTTTGCTTAAGATTGCTTTGGATATTTGAAGTCTTTTGTGCTTCCATGTAGATTTTAGAATTTTTTTTCTAGTTCTGTAAAGAAAATTATTAGTATTTTGTTGGAAATTTCATTGAATGTAGATCACTTTGTGTAGTATTTTCACAGTATTAATTCTTGTAATCCATGAACATGGGAGTTCTTTTCACCTTTTAGTTCTTCTTCAGTTTCTTTCATCAGGGGTTTTATAATTTTCATTGCAGAGATCTTTTACTTCCTTGCTTAAGTTTATTCTTAGGTACCTTATTTTCTGTGTGCTGTTGTGAACAGAATTGCTTTCTTGATTAATTTCTCAGCAACATCCCTGTTGGTTCATAGAAAGCTGCTGATTTTAACAATGTTGATTTTGTACCCTGCAACTTTACTGAATTTGTTTGTAAGTTCTAACAGCTTTTCAATGATGTATTTAGTTTTTTTGTGTTTAAATCATGACATCTGAGCATGGTGGCACATAACTGTAATCCCAGTGATTTGGGAGACTGAGGCAGGAGGATCGTAAATTCAAGGTCAGCCTGTCTCAAAATAAAAAATGAAAAGGACCAGGGACGTAGCTCAGGGGTAAACTTCTGGGTTCTATCCTTAGCAAACCCACACACACACAAAAAAAGTCATGACAGCTTCAAATATGGACAATTTAGCTTTTTCCTTTCTAATTTAGATTTGCCTTTTATTTCTGTCTCTTGCCTGATTGCTCTTTCTAAGACTAGCAGTACTGTCATAAATAAGAGGAGTGAAAGTACACATCCATCTTTTTCCTAATGTTAAAGGAAATGCTATGAGCTTTTCCCCATTTGGTGTGATGTTGGGTTGTCTGTAGATTTATCTTATATGTAGCCTTTATTATGTTGAGGTATGATCCTTTTGTACCTGTTCTTGAAGTTTATCAAATGCCTTTTCTGCATGTATTGAGTTAATCATGATTTTTATCCTTCATTCTGTTGATGTGCTGTGATATATTATGTTTATTGACTTGTGTCCCTGTAATGAAACCAGCTTGATCCATGTGTTTCCTGCTTAAAATAATGTTAAACCTCTTTATTTTGATTGTTTGTGATATAAAGTAGCTGAATTAAATTTAATATTATTGGCATTAAACTATTATTAACCATAGATGTATTTAAGCACATGCAATATCATAGAAAGAATAATGTATACATAGAAATGGTATACTTTTAGTCTTATAAAATTGTTAAAGATAACATTTATTTTAAAAAGCATTTTTTTTTCTAAATTACAGTGTGGTTTGTTTCAGCTACTTAATTATTTTGCTTAACAAGAACAGGCAAAAAAAACTTATTAAGACATCTCTCACATAATTTGAAATGACTTGGGCAATTAGAAATGGTAATTTTTAATAACTAAATTTAATTCAGTGATTTTTGTATTTAGAATGCCAAAACAATAAAATTCTTGGTAATAACTCAAGAATTTATACAAGTCCAATGTTAGTATTCTTTAATAAAGTAAGAATCTGACAGAGAGAGAAGAGCATGCATAAAATGACAAGTTCCTGAGGATTTATGGGTTCCAGGTTACTTGGAATAGAGAGTTAACACTATGTCTCCCCACACCCCATTATTCCAACCAGAGAGGAACTCCTATTTATGAGGCAGGGTTTCCTCACTGTCCTTAAATGAAGGTTGTGCTGTCTGACAAACAGCCCTCCATGATTTTCACAGGGTATTTATAACATGGGAGAAGTACTCAGAATGGAATATGCTTGCTGAGAGTTTCGCATGTTACAGTGCTATACATCATATGGTTCAATTTAGGTTCTCTGAAATATCAGAGTTACATTGAAATTATCAAAAGGGAAAAAGTCACGTGGCAATGTTACAAACAAGATGCGCCTATTTGTATTTATGTTTGCTAATGAAATTCAGTCATGATTCCCACTTTGATTTTGAGTCTTAGACCACCATTCTGCTTTATTTATTATAATTAAATCTCGTGCCCACACGCAGACACACGGCAACAAAGACAAGGAGCACATTTTATCTTTTAAAAAGTTATTGCATGGCTTTGATATGAAGCTCTGGAGCCTCAAAGATTTATAATATAAAAGCAAAACAATATGTCTTTCAGGGCATGGTCATCCCTTAGGCAAGTGGAGGGACTAGAAGAAGGTTTGGAGGCAGAGGGCAGACTGAGTTTGGGTGTGTGGAGCTATGGAATTTGAGACAACCCAATCTTGATCTAATCTCCAGTTTTTGCTACCAGAAGAAAGGAAGAAACTAACAAGCACTACTAAGTTTTACTGTGAAACTTGGGAGGGAGTGAGTGGGACAGAAAAGGGGTCTAATTTAGTTGACTCATGAAACAGCATTTGTACATTTAGTAATGTACCTACCTTTCCAGCCCCAGCTCAATTGAGTATTCCAGTAAACCAAACATTTCATAAGGGCTAGTGAAAGCCTTTTGCTCCCAGATTACTCTGCTGCCCCCTCGCCATCCTTCCCAGCAGAGCAGAGCCAGGGCTGCAGAAGTTCTGCCCTTGTGCTTACCCTCTTCTCTCTTGTGCCATGGAGAGGAACATTTGGGAAATCTCCAGGCTTTTGGTAACCAGGACAGCTTCTGTGGTCCAAAAATCATCCAGAATGCAGAATCTGCCCTACACTTAATTAAGAGCTAATGGTGGTTTGGGAGAGGGTATGCTCCAAATCTTTTTATTGTCCCTATTACTGCTGGATTTAATCCAAATTGGCTAGCTCCAAACAGATCCAGGCAGGCCACATTATTTGCTCAACCCTAAATCAGACATTGAACACAGCCTTAGTGGGACTTCACTGGAACGACATGGAATGTCACCCCCTTGAATGTTCTAAAGATGCTTACATTTCCCACAGAACCTTTCAGCCAGCTTTATTTTAATTATTTTGACATTTCATCCATTTACCAAAATTATTATTTTGAGCATTCAGGGAAATGAATTGATTCTCCACAGATTGCTAGTCATGTAACAAAAGAGCCTGAAGCAGAACAGAAAGCTTCTAACTACTCAGCTGAACTGATTGGGACATCATTAAGTCCCCACCCCATTTGCTGGTCCTTCACCTTGTCCTGTTCCCAAGGGCTCTTAATCTCAAAAAACATTTTCTTTCCTTACATCTCTTTTCCTCATTAAGGCCAGAAAAGCTAAACATATAGCTCTGGGCAGAATCAGAACCATCCATAAAGAGGCCTAGGCTAACTCAGAAATCCTGGACTCTTCTGCATCACCATGGATGGGTCACCATCTCTGGGCATTAGGTTTTTCATCTGTTAAGTTAATGATCCGGCTAGAAAAATTAATAAAAATACTTTCTAATTCCAAAGTTCTATTGTGCCTTGACTCTAGAAGATAGTAAAGGGTTTATACAGCTTGGCTTAGCAAGCTTAGTTTCCAAGTTTCTTTTTCTATGATATTAAAAAACATGTAGTGGCAGGCAGGCAGGCTGAGCTCCTTACAGTGACATCTCATCATCTGAGAAGGAAAAATACAAGTAGTCTACAGATGGCTTGAAAGTAAGAAATGTGAGAGATACAGGTAACATATCTGCTGTTTGAGTTAAAGCCATACTGTGAAACCCTCAATTTTTTTTCTCTTCTGCTTTAAGTTTATTAGATGTCAACATTAGGATGTTCATTAAGAAATATTTATTATTACATAATCATGACACATTCTGAAAGCATGCCATTTATTGGCAATACTATTTTTTGGTCCTCTTAATGGTATATGCATCCATTCTACCACATTCGCAGCCTTCAGTGTGCATTCAGATAACCTGGGATGCTTCAAGCATATTCCAACTTAAATTCTGAACACCAATTAACTTTGAAGAGCTGATGTATCTATTTTTTAAAAGCTTTCCAGGTGATCTGGACATGGTGTTCTGTATGCTATTCTTACAAGCACTCGTTTAGAATCCCTCCAGACTGAAGATGATTTAGATTCAGGGTCCATCTCTGCACTCTGAAGTATTATGCCAGGATGGTCTAGTTTGAATTTGAAGTAATATTTTAATTTACCCTTTAAATGATGTTTAATAAGAATTGAGTTTACTAGGACTGGGAGAATATGTGTGTGTGATAATGTGGGTGGAGCACATTATACCAAATTTCTGGAAAGGGGAAATATTGTTTTGTTTTAATGTAAGATAGTGTGGCATAATGAAAACAATACAGGCCCCAGGATTTAAATCCTAAATCTACCTCTCATTAATCATGTCACTTTACAAAGAAGAATATGTGACCTTTCAACTCGTTGTGGCTCAAATTAGATATACACATGAAAGTACTTCATAAAATCAATTTTGAGAAATATCTAAATCTCATGCCCTTTTTAAATGTTAAAGATAAATATTGTAATTAACCTTTAAGCCAAAAAAGTAAACAAAAAGGCTGCTTTATTTTCTTTCTCTTTTCTGCCTTAAAAATGGCTTCTCAGCTCCTTTGACCGAGGTAGTTAAAACATTGTTGTTAAATTGGAAGCTTTAAGCCAGGGATAGTCTTAGTTATCTTGGTATCCTTTGCAACGCCAAACACACAATGATTTATACAGTGTGGGAGCTCAATAAAGATTTGCTAAAGTCAAATTAAGCAAATTTATAGGAATTCAGATAATAAGATCCTAATTCCCCTTCTTAGGCCTTTGAAAAATGAAGTATTTATAAAGGAATTTGGGACCTGCTACAATTAAATTTGTTATAGTTTAGATATGAGGTATCCCGCAGAAGCTCATGTGTGAGACAATACTAGAACATTCAGAGGTGAAACAATTGAGTTATGAGAGACTTAACCTAATCAGTGCATTAATCCTTTGATAAGGATTAACTCGGTGGTAACTGTAGACAGGTTAGGGTGTAGCTAGAGGAGGTGGGTCCCTGGGGACATGCCGTCAGGGTATATATTTTGTCTCTGGTGAGGATGTTTCTCTGCTTCCTGACTCTCTAGTCCTGAGCTGCTTTCCTCCATCACATCCTTCTGCCTTGATGTCTTACCTTCGCCCCAGAGCAATGGAGTTGGTTGTTTATGGACTGAGACCATGAGCACCAAATAAACTGTTCCTCCTCTTAACATTGTTCCTGTCAGGTCTTTTGATCATAGCAGCAAAAAAGCTAACTAAAGCAAAAGTCTTATGCTCTTTATTTAAAGTTTGAAAAGTAGAAAGGAATCAGGGAAGGTAGTGAGAATAAAATATAAGTCCAAATTGGGGGAAAGGGTGGTTTTTATCTAGAGTTAATGCTGTATTAGGCTAATGGCACAAATAACATATACACAGTAGTATTTATCTTGGGACTATCAGATACATTTAATGCATTTATCTTCTTATGCTTAAGATAAATATTAATCCCTTCTTTTTGTCTCCAAGGGATTGTCCACTGTGTTGCCCAGAATGGCCTTGAACAATCCTCCTGCCTCAGCCTCCCTAGTGACTGGTATTACATGCACATAACACTATGTCCAGCTTTCTTGCTTTTTAATACTAGTTTGTGTTCTCTAAAATCTACTATTGATGACCCATTTTGAAAAAAAAAAGAAATAGAGCAATCTGGTAGTTAAAAGTTTTCTCTAGCTTATCCACATACAGTTAACAACAACAATAAGAGTCCTGTTTTTTTTTAAGTGCACACTGATGAATGCCCAGTATAGTGAGTAGAGAATTTTTGTCTGCCTGTCTAGTCATAATTTGAAGCTTAGTTGATAAACAGATGTCAAAAATTGGGAACTAGCTTGATCCTCAATTTAAAAAAACAAACTAGCTAGCAAACCTATGAACTACAACTGGTCTTTTAAAAAATTAAGTATCATCTTTACTGCTGACTTTGAGAGATACTCAAATGTTTGAGCTTTTCAGTAAATTCACATAGGAGCAACTAACTAATAATTGAGAACAGACTTTTATTAAATCAGAAGGACAACTGACATGGCACATGGCAGTTAGGACCCAGTTTGTTGGGGGAGATCTGATTGTGTTATTGACTAATTTACAATTTTCAATAGTGGATGGAGGTCCCGGCTGTTTTCAGTCAAAATCTGAGTTTTACCAACTAGGAGTATGTGAAGTTGTGGAACTGGGAATCATTCATAGGATTCAGCAGAAGAAAGTAAGTAGGATGCAAAGTGTTTCATGAGAATGTGACCTCTAGAAGACCCTTATATCAAGCAATGTTTAAATTTGGTTAAAACACACAACACAAATAGAAAAACATTCACAGCCGACAAAAAGATGAGTTGTCTTCATCTTCCTGTAAAGTTGCTTACTCTGGAAAGGATGCCAAATTTGAGACGTTCCCATGATTGCCTTACATAGACGACATACCTCCTTTGTACATCAAAAGGAAAAAGCAATGATTCAGGATGTAGGACCCTACGGGATTGGTTTGCTGAAATTGTTCTTCATTAATTACACATGCTTGTTTGTTCCTTCTTTATTTTAGAATAGGAAGAACTCATTACAGAAACCCAGATCACTCTAAACTTTGATGTTCTCACTAAACTTGGTTATTTGAGCATCTTTATTATTAAATAAGCCCATAATTTTTTAGTTGTTTTGCAAAGAATGCAGATAAATCATCTGTGAAGGTGAATTCATCTTTGAAATGACATCTATCCAGTATTTAGGAGAACCATTCTATTTTGCCCACTCTAGAAAGGTTAAACCTGGTTATTTCTCAGATCAATTTAGCCAAGACTCAATTTCCCCTGACCCCAAACTTCATTTCATGAGCAGAGCTCAGTCAGTCATTTACCTTTGGGAAGAATCTAACTTTACTGCCAGGTCCATTTACCTACATGTTAAGTCATCCTTTTTCTTTAAACACTGTATGATAAAGATTGTCATTGTGGTGTGACACATAATACATCAGGGTCAAGAAACTGGAAGTGTTACTTTGGCATTAGCCTCTCCAGGGCAGCCATGGCTGGGAGCCAAAAGATACCCTCTACTCCATTCCTGTAAGATTTTGGTGGCTTTCTGAGGAATCATTGAATGCCATTCTTCAAAATCTTAGGAGCCAGATTTGGGAGATTTTTAGTACTAGTTAGAGTGTTTGCTCCAATCCATAAGGCTTCCAGCAAAAACAGCCCTGTGATAAGAAAGAAGAGGGAGCAATGAAACTAGGTTTCTCACCCATGATAAACTAATGCAGCGTGACCTGCAGCACAGCATAACCAACTAATGAAATTCCAGCCAAGCCTCCAAAGCCTGACAGCTCCAGGAAAATCCTTTGTAAGCAAGGTATTTGGAGAGGTTTTCAAATTAATTGAAATTTTTTTAAGATTAAGATTCTTTAGCACCTTCATGGCATTATCTCGATCATAAAAGGTTAGTGCTTTCTTTATTGAGATATAATATATATAACCTCCTTATGGGGTACATTATGATAATTTGATACATATATATAATATGTAATTATCAAATCAGGGTAACAGGTATTTCCATGTCTTCAAACATTAATCTTTTTTTGCTTTGGGGAATTCATACTCTTCTTGTCATTTTGAAATACCGATTGTTTTAACCATACTGACCCCTGATGTGCTGGAGAAAAACCAGAACTAATTCCTCCTATGTTTTGGTGGTCCTTATCTTTCCTCTGTCCCTCTGTCCTGCCCTTCCTAGTCTCTAGTGACCACTATTCCTTTCCATTATTCTGAGATGGACCTACTACTTTCTGTAACTGAGCACAAACTTGTGATAGTTTGTCTATCTGTGCCTGGTTTACTTCACTTAACAAAATGAACTCTGATTGTTCTGGAACCATTTTTTAAAGATACTATCTTTCCTCCACTGAATGTTTTTGGTGCCTTTGTAAAAAATCAGTTTGCTGTGTGAGGATGGGATTAATTTCTGGATTCTCTGCTCTGTTCCATTTGTCTACATGTCTGTGTTTATGACAGCTCCTTGTTGTTTTGATTATTATTGCTTTGTGGGACATTCTGAAGTATTCTCATACCTCTTGCTTTCTATATTTTTTGCTCCTCATAGTCACTTTTGGCTCTTCTTCATTCCATTCGAATGTTAAGAATTCTATTTCTGTGAAGAAAATTGTTAGCATTTTAGTGGGAATTATGTTGAATTAAACTTACTTTGGGTAGTATAGTCATTTAAATAATATTCTGCCAATCCATGAACATGGGATATCTTTGTGTGGGGGGTGTATGTGTATGTGTGTGGACCCCACTATAATTTCTTTCATCAGTTTTATCATTTTTATTGTAGAGATTTTTTTGCTTCCTTGATTAAATTTATTCCAAAATGCTTTTGTACCTATTGTGAATGAGATTGCTTTCTTTCTCAGCAAGTTCATTATTGGAGTATAAAAGTGCTAGTCTTTTTGTGTGTTGATGTTATATCCTGCAACTTTACTGAATTGTTTACAAGTTCCAACAAATTTTTAATAGTGTCTTTAAGTTTTTCTATGTCTAAAACCATGTCATCCTTTCCAATCTGGATGCCCTTTATTTCTTTCTCTTGCCTCATTGCTCTTGCTAAGAATTCAAGTTCTATGTTAAATAAGAGTGTTCCCATTTTAGGGGAAACTTGGAGCTCTTCTATGTTCAGTATATTGGCTGTGGGTTTTTCATTTGTAGCCTTTATTATAGTGAGGTATATTCCTTCCATATTTAATTTTTTAGGAGTTTTTATTGTGAAGAGATGTTGAATCTTTTCAAATGCTTTTTCTGTGTGTATTGAATGGACTTTATCCTTCATTCTGTGGATGTGTTTTATCACATTTATTGATTTGCATATGTTGGACCATCCTTGTAATGAATTTTGCTTGATCATGAGGTATGATATTTTTGATAAGCTTTTTGCATTCAGTTGACTAGTATTTTATTGAATTTTTATACCTATGTTCATCAGAGATATGGGCCTCTATGTTTTTGTTGTCCTTGTATCTTTGTCTGATTTTATTACCAAGGTGATGCTGGCTTCAAAAAACCAGTTTGCTAGAGTTCCTACATTTCATTAATTTGGAGTAATTTAAGAATAATTAGAATTAGTGCTTCTTAGAACTCAGTAGTAAAACTATCAAATCCTGGACTTCTTTTAGATGGGAAATTTTCACCTAGTACTTTAATTTAATTACTATTGATCTGTTTAGATTTTCTTTTCTTTTTTTTTTCTTTTTTTATTCAGTTTGGTACATTGTATATGTTCCAAAATTTATCCATTTCTTCTAGGTTCTTCAATTTTTTTTCACATATATTTGTTCATAGTTTTTTATGATTCTTTCTGTGGTATCAGCTATAATCTTTTTCATCTCTGATTTTCATTTGAGTCTTTTTTTCTTGGTTAATTTAGCTAAAGGTTTTTCAAGTTTATCCACTCAAGAAACTTTCATTTATCATTTGTATTTTTTTTTAGATTTGATTTTTTTTCTTCCATTGTGATCTTTATTATTCATTTCTTATCCTAATTTTGGATGTTTTCTTTCCTGAGTCCTTGAAATATATTGTTAGGTTTATTTTTAAAATTTTTATTTGTTCTAATAGTTATACAGGACAGTAGAATTCATTTATGCATTTTGATAAATCACACATCAGTCATGCAATCAATATGTACATGAGGTAATAATGTCTGTTTCACTCTACTGTCATTCCTAACCCTATACCCCTTCCCCTCCCTTCACTCCTGTCATTTTGATGTCTAAATTTATTACAAAATATTGTAATACTATAGACTTCACTCAGTTTTGCTTAGTTGTGTCCCACATATTTTGATGTTATCATTTTCATTTGTTTCTAGACATTTTTTATTTCCCTTTTTAATTTACTCATTACTCATTCATCATTTTAGAAGCATGTTATTCAATTTCTTATCTGTATACTTCTCATTCTTCTTTTTCTTGTTTTATTCTGTTGTGGTCTGAGAAGATACATGATATGATTTTAGCATTTTAAAATTTCATATTGAGACTTGGTTTGGGGCTTAACATGATCTGTTACAGTTTAGATATGAGGTATTCCCCCAAAAACCTTATGTGTGAAACAATGCAAGAAAGTTTAGAGGTGAAATGATTGGGTTGTGAAAGCCTTAACCTAATCAGTATGTTAATACCCTAATCGGATTAACTGGGCAGTGGCTATAGGCAGGTAGAGTGTGGCTGGAGGAGGTTGGTCCCTAGGAGCCAGCCTTTGAGGTTTATCTTTGTTCTTATTGAGCAGAGGGGCATGCTGGCATGCTTCCCTTCCCTCCCCTACTCCCTCCCCCTTCTTCCTTCCTCATGCCATGTCCCCAGTCGCTTTCCTCCAGGACACACTTCCACCATGATGTTCTGCCTTACCTCTGCCTCCAAAGAATGGAGTCAGCAGCCTGTGGACTAAGACCTCTGAAACCATGAGCCCCAAAATAAACTTTTTCTTCTCTAATTGTTCTTGTCATGTCCTTTGGTCACAGCAGTGAAAAGGCTGGATAAAACATGCTCTATACTAGAAAATGATTCATGTGCTGAGAAGAAGACTATATTCACTATTACTCACTGTTATAGTGCCCATTTGTACTATAGTGTGGTTCAGATATTTCTTTGTTGATTTTCTCTTTGTATGATCTGTCTATAGAGATTTGCTTTATATGGATGGTCCTGTGTTAGATACATACATATTTATCATTTTTATATCTTCTGACTGAATTGACCCTTCATCAGTATGTAATGGCTTTCTGTATCTCTTTACAGTTTTTACTTTGTTTGCTTTATTGGATATAACTACTACTGCTCACTTTTGTTTTCCATTTGTATGACTTCTCTTTTTCTAACTTTTCACTTTGAGTCTTTGTGTATCTTTACCAGTAAAGTGGGTTTCTGGTAGGTAGCATGTAGTTGGGTCTTGTTTTTATCCATTCAACCAGTGTGTGCCTTTTGATTGGTCAGTTTAATCCATTTACTTTCAAGGTTATTAGTGATAAGTTTGAACTTCCTTCTGTCATTTTGTTAATTGTATTCTGCTTGTTTTGTATTTTGTTTCCACCTCTCACTATTTTTGTGATGTGGCTATTTTTATTTTCTTTCAGTAATTTGAATATATTATTCCATTTCTTTTCAGACCTATAAAGTTTCTTCTGAAAAATCTCCTGTAAGTCCAGTGGGCATTCCCTTATATGTGACTTGATGCTTTTTATCTTGCTGTTTTAGCATTTTTTGTCTAATTATTTTGACTACAGTATTCCTTGGTGAAGTCTATTTTGGTTGAATCTAGTTGCAGTCCCTTGAACTTCTTGAACCTGGATGTCCATATCTCTTTTTTTTTTTAAGATTTGGGAAGTTTTGAGCTCTTATTTTATGAAATAGATTTTCAGTGCCCTTCCCCTTTTCTTTCGCCTTCTGGAATTCCCATAATGAAAATATTTGTTCACTTAACAAATATATTGGAATTTTATCGTGTCCCATAAGTCTTGTGTAGGCTTTCTTTGTTCTTTTCTTTTGGTCTGGGTTAATTTAAAAGACCTGTCCTCAAGCACAGAAACTCTTCTATTTGTTCTAGTCTGTTTTGGAAGCTCCACAACCTGAGTCAGCAAGTGTGGATATGAACCAATAGGATGTGACTTTCCCACGAACTCTCAGGATGGTGTGGGGAGATGTCTGGGCCTATAGCACCAGTAGCCACAGTTCTGGAGCCACAGGTGAGATGGGACCTTCCTCACATAGTACAGGGAGGCACACAGGTGATGCTGTGGCCTGTGGCACCAGTAATTGTAGACCTAAGGTTGTGGAATACAAAGGGGACATTCTGTAGGCCGTGGACGAAAATTGATGCTAAAAATTAGTGCTGTTAGCCACTTTCATTGAGCTGTAGGACCCAGATAACTTTTCCTGGTTCCAATGGACAAGAACAAGCAGTATGGGGGATTTTGGCACCAGCAGCTGTGGTCCCAAGTCCATGAGCTGTGAAAAAGCCTTCCCTGGGACCCTCAGGACATGTGCAGGTAAAATTTGGGCCTGTGGTACTGGTATCCACATACTTGAAGATGTAAGTTCCACAGAATGAGTACAGGTCGTGTTGGAACTTTTGGCTTTGGCATCTATGGTCCTAGAGCCTTAGGAGGTGGATGGTAATTCTCAAGGTCAAGTGGGGCAAGCTTTGGTGGTGATGAGGCTTGTGGAATTGGTAACCACAGTCCTGGAGCTGCAGAACATGAATGCAACCTTTCCCTGATCCTCAGGAACAAATTTGGGTGGTGCCGGACTAGTTTGCACCAGCAGCTGCAGTCCCAAGGCAGAGGGAGACCTTCCTGAGTTCCTGCCAGGTGTACTCAAGGTACATAGGTGGTACCAGGGGGCTGGTGGGATCACCCCAGCTGCCAGTGAACAGATACAGGTAAAGCAGGGACTTTGTCCCAGTAGCTATGGTCTCAAGGCTGTGGACTGAAGAGGAGACATTTGCTGGTTTATTTCCATGGAACAGGCACAGACGGGACTCAAACTTATAGCTACAGCATTCACTGATCCTGAAGCTGCAGGACACTGAGAGGGCTGTCTTCTGCCTGGTGAAGCAGCCACCAGGCAGAGGCTGCTGGCTCTCTTCGGCAGGTGGCTACAGGCCCTAAGGCAAGATGGCATCCAGCAGTGAGTATTATGGCAACTTGGATTCTAGGGGTTGGAGGCCCCAAGTGAGTTCCTTCTTTGGAGTAGAACAGTCACTCTTAGGCCAGCCAGCTCCCCAGACTGTATTTAAAGCCCTTAAAGATGTGCAGTTCTCCTGCAGTTAGAACTACCAGTCTGCTGCTATGATTAGGGCTGCTGGCATCCTTCTCCCAGAAGGAAATAACCAGCCCCTCCACTCTGGTTGCTGGAAAGCTAGGACTGAAGTGGCAGTTTGCTTGTTCTTTTCTCTAGGTTGCCCTCCAAACATTCTATGCTATTTAGGGTTCCCATTACTTACTTACTGATTTTCAGAGTTGTCCTCAATTACTGTCCTTGAAAAAGTTTTTCCTTTGTTGTTGTGTTTTTTCTGTGTGTCAAAACCACACAGAGGGCACCTCTAGTTGCCTGCCTCTTCTATTTCTTAGAAAATTCATTTGGCTGAAAGTGCACAGACTTCACAAGAGCCTAAGAGTTATTAGCTTCAGGGGAGAAATCCCTAATATGAGATTTTATTATTTTCTCCATTTTTCTGAAAACAGATAATAGAAAAATGAAAGGTTGTGTATGCTCTGAATGTGACTGCTTCCAGTTCAGATAATGCAAATTATGCCAGTGAAAGGGGGGTGTTATTTCTAAGTTCTTAATTTTACTTCTCTTCCACTTTAGAACAAAATAAGATTCAAGACAATTCACAAGAGGCCCTGTGTTGTCCAGGTCTTCCAGTCCCAAAAAAAAAAATTCTACAACGTGAAAAGCATGCAGTTTTGCTTTCTTCACTAATACATTTATTATTGCAATTCCCATCCATTCCTGTTTTCTTTTATGGAAATATTTTATCGCACCATGTATATCCATTTGTATACCAGTATGTACATAGACATATAATAAAATATGTAAGGGTTCAAGTTTTCCATACTCTTTATAATGTGTAGAACTCTGAAATCATATTTTAGCAAAGAGGTAAGGCCTGTGTTGGTATCTGTTCACTCAGATTATAAATTAGGGTTGGGAAGACTATAAGTCAATAATTTATAAACTATTAAGATAGTTATAAGTGATTCTGGAGCATGTTGAATAGAGAACATACGTTTATAAAAGAAACAGATTCAGCACAATATCTCTTTGGTTTTAACCAAACCCAATCAATTAACAAAATGGGGTGTTTTACTTTGCCTGGCTCCCACTTCCCAAAAATAGAATCACTAACCACTTGTTAACCACACTGATGTTTTTAATAGAATGGTTGCTACAGCTTTGCCACCAGAAATATTCGGATTAAGCACCCTACTAGATTATAGCCAGCAGTCTACAAAACAGGAAGGAAGCTCTGCTTGCTTTTTGCCTTCTTTCCTTGTTTGACTTGATGTGATAATTCATTGCAGATTTCTTTTTCTTTGACAGAGTGCCTACCGCAGAAATGGGATGGCTTTTCTAGCCTGCTGATGTGACTGTGCCTGCAGCGACTGAAAAGGCAATGTTATACTGAGATGATTTCTCTTGAACAAAATAAAAGTTTAGCTTCTCCATATCTTCAGGAATGGACTGGCTTATTGTGACTATCAACTGACTGACTTCTGCTTTTTTCCAGCCCCCTCAACACTTAGTCTTGTTTACTAGATGGACCATTTAGCTAATTAATGGCAGGATGTTTGGGATAGTGTGTAGGTGGACAAAAATGCAGATCATACAATTTTGAAATTTTAATTTGGCATGGATTTGCTGCCCTCGACTCACATATCCTAAAAGCAATGTAATGTCTCTCCACCCCACTGTGTTTAGTTGGTGTTGATACATTTCATAATCCAGGTTTGGAACCAAGGAGGCAAAATTAAAAGGTCATTGATCTTCTCTTCCCACTGTCCTACCAACTTTACTTTCCAACACTTGTTGACTGTATCTCTATTTTAGAGACAACCATTTGTTTTCTAACTAATCAAAGATCTAATTGACCTTATGAACTGCCTGTTTCCCCTTCTTCTCTTCCCCCATTTACTATATCTGAACATGGATCATTTTCATGCCTTCTTTCCAACTTCCTGCCATCAGTTGTATTTCTCCTCACACAAAACTTCCTCCATTTCCCTCCTTAACCCTGCTCCACTTGATAAGGCCACCATCCTATCCATGCCCTGCCGTATCTGAAGCAATCAGAAGCAGTAGAAGTGAGCAGAAGAGCTTGCTTCCTCCCTTCAGCACCCCCACCAAGCTGGAGACTGGGCAGCCACATTGCTTGCTGGGAGAAGCTGTGATACCCTTCTGGCATCTATACTTTCTGTGGTAAATGAGGAACTGTAACTCTTGGGAACAAACCAAAATATGGCAAATGAAATTGTATAGTTTCTGATTAAACATGAATTACAAAGAAGGAAGTTATTTCTTTTAAGTCTGTGGGAATTTTGTGTAATTTAACTTTTATCATGGTTTTATTCACACCAAAACAGCCTTTTATAAAGAATTAATAAAAACAGAAATGAGAAGCATGAAAGATTTTTTTTCTTGTGACCAAATCATTGAGAGTCTTAGTGCACTATGTTACTCACATTTGTTAGCTGTCATTTACCTGGTCTATGTTAATCCTCTTGGGAAAAATCTGCACATCAGAAACAAAAAAGCAGATATATAATATCGAAAAATTGCTGAAGGGTTTTGATGTTCCATCTGTGCTGATTGAAATGTACAAGTAAACTTCTCTTTTTATCATCATCCTTATTTTCCTTGGCATCCCTAATTGTGGAAAATTGAAAGTCTGCAGTAAACATCCTAACTTTTAAAATGACAGCATTTATTATATTTTGTTTCATCTCTCAGCCTTATGGAAGGTATAAAATTTTCAGAGGTTAATTCTTCACATTGAAATTTCTTCTCTCCCACACATTTTAAACTAGGCACAAGACTGAAAATACAGGGGTTAGTTATTTCCCTTCGTTTTATTCTACCTGATCTCCATATAGTCCCAGAGAAGGAAGACTCAATGTACATTTCTCTCAGAAATATGACAGGTCTGTGTTTTTGTTGGTCGGGTGTATGTTTGTCTATCTTGAACAGTCTGACAGGTAATTATTTATAAAATCTGGTTTTGCCCAGTAAGTTCATATAATAACCTTTCACTTTTCATCATAAGCCAGAGAGCTGAATTTAGAATAAAGCAAGGTCATTTATGTCTGTCTTGAACCAGCCTAGATGTCCCCATAATTGCTCCATATTAATATTTTTAATTCTTTTTTTTTTTCTTTTCTACACTTAGGTTCTTTTCTCTTACACTTTCCACAAGGGTAAATTTGAAGTGAAATAAAATTCCCTAAAGCAGTGAGTATAGAAATAGAAAATTTACAGAATGAAAGTTTCAGAAAATGTGGCTTAAGATTAAAATTAACATAGAATAACAGAGCAGAAGATAATCTTAAAGATAGTTGAAAACAATTGCTCATTTTGCAGATGAAAAAACATTTCCTAAAGAAGGAAGTGACTTTCCCCAAATCACTCAATAATGGCAGTGACAGACAGAGTTGAGAACCCATGGTCCCTAGCTTTCAATCTAGTTTTATACTCCATCATGCTGGATTTGCATTAGAATATTACCAAGACTCTTTGGAGTTTCATGGCATGTGTATCCCAGATAGCAGTATAAATTTATTTTTAAAATAATACCAATTACGGACAATATCCTAAAGCATAAGTGTTATGTGTTGAATTCTTCTTCAGAGGTATTTTGGTATTAACTGACCTGTGTTCTCTTATATATCAGGCTCAGCTCTGAGTCAGTGACTGTACAACCCTCTTGTTTTTTGTCCCTTGTGTTTTAGAGCTTCAGTGTGAAAACAAACCAACAAATAATAACCTCTCTTCTAGATTTTTCCCCAGTTAAAGGTAAAGGAAAGAGAAATACTTCTCCCTTCACCTAAATTTGGAAGTCTAACTTTCTGAACATGTTACTTGGAGGTTATGTCATTAAACTTCTTGCCTTCACATCTTGTAATAGTTGAGATTCAAAAATAATACTCCAGTTTTAGGACTGAGAGTTTCTATTTGAAAACCATCAGAAGCCCAAATTTTTTTAGATGGTGTATATAGTTCCTGAATCTAGGGAGAACTCTTCATTTATTACCATCTGTCCTTTGTTTTTATAAAATAATAAACAACCCACATCTAATGCTTTTACCACATAGAAGGCAAATAAACACAGCAGCGATTCTTGATCTGTAAAGAAACAAGTTTACTTGTCTAAAAATTATGAAGTTTAGTTTGGTGAATTTTTAAAATATAGTTCCCAAATCAGGCATTACTTTCCAAACCTCCTCATGTAAAGCTGAATAAGTTCAGAGAATGTATTCTCTCATCTGCCCTTCTGGAATTTAGATAGAACCTTCCCAGGTTGCATTTAAAATTCTACCATCAACCATATATACATCTCATAAAATATTTTACAATTTCCTGTATGCTCCAGCTGAGCATTTCATAGTATATAAACACTTCTGCAAATAATGTACAGTCAACAAGTTGAGTATGTCATAGCATTGTCCCCCCATAAAGCTAATTCTCCAGCAAGGTATTATTTTATCTTCTTAGTTGAAATCCAAGATGAATATTTTTTGTGCTGTCATACTGTGGTGGTGGTAGGAAGGAGCAGATGACTCAAGCAGTTTCATTGGAGTTGTGTTCATTAAAGCAAAGGCTTTCTGCAGAGGGCATCAAGCCAAGCCTAAACAACAAAACCATGCCTGCAGGAATTGGCTGTAAATGTGATGGTTAAATAAGGGCCAGATGCCTTTAAAAACTCAAATATTAAAAAGTCATATCTCCTAAAGTAAGTTTCAAGTTTAGGACAAGAATACTATGGCACTTAAAAAAATAATAATAATAAGACTTGCATTTGTTTTCTAGAATAAAATATCAAGTATTCAAGCTATCATTAGTCATGGAAATTTTGGCAATTGGAACATATTTTAAAACAATCAATTCCTACAAAGGCACAAGAAACCCACACACAGTATTTCATGGTTAGAGGAGCCACTGTAATGCTGCATAGAGCATTACAGTCATGATCCCTTTTCTGCTCACCATCCAGTACTCACTACTTGCATTTTTTTCCCCCAAAGGAGAGTAAAAACAAAAATAGAAGAATGAAGATGGTCAGGCTGGGGATATAGCTCAGTTGGTAGAGTGTTTGCCTCACAAGCACAAGGCCCTGGGTTCAATTCCCCGCACCGCAGGGAAAAAAAGAATGAAGATGACCAAAAGATAGTTTTACTTATATCGGGTAAAGCTGCACTTGCTATTAAAAAAAGGCATATCAACATTGCAATAATTATAGCATATCACATGTGCTACATGCTTTGTGTGGTTTGTCTGCTACTCACAACTCCTCTTTGAGTTTCATACTGTTATCCCCCCTGTTGCCCATGGGTAGAAGAGAAGAAACTCAGGAATAGTAGTTCAGTGCCTCCCGCAGCTACACAAGATGGAGCTGGTGCTAGTATCCAACACTAATCCTATGAGTACACAGTATGAACTGTACGAAAGATTTCTGATAACATATTAAAGAGAATTGCTGCTGCTTAACTTTGAACCTCGAAGCCCTTCTCAGTACCAAAAGAAGTCAATTATAAGAAAATTTTAACATTCCTTCTCTAATGCCAAGTATTATATATATATACACAATGTAATGTACAATGTATAATAGAATAAATTACACAGAATCATGCCAATTCCTCTAGTATCTTAAAGCTTAAGATAAAAATGTATGATCAATGAACATGTTAAGAGTCCCTATACAGACTGGGGATATAGCTCAGTTGTAGAGTGCCTGCCTCGCAAGCTCAAGGCCCTGCGTTCAATTCCCAGCACCACAAAAAATTAAAAAAAAGTATACAGATTTTGAGAAAAACTTACTTAAAGATCTATGTACACAAAGCCTCTTTTTGGAAGACGAGATTTCTCCAGAAGACTAATCATACAGGCTACTATTTTATGATTTTATGAAAATTATGTATCCATGTTACAAAATAATCCCCATCTTGCATTTGTTTTCTGGAATAAATATCAAGTATTCAAGCTATCATAAGTCATGGAAGTTTTGGCAATTGGAACATATTTTAAAACAATCAATTCCTACAAAGGCACAAGAAACCCACACACAGTATATCATGGTTAGAGGAGTGTGTTTGCAGTCGTGGATACAAAAGTATACGTTAGGGCTCTGAAACTTTATATAAATGACCCTTTAAAGGGTTCTCATTAATTATAATACAGTGGTCATAGTTTCTTCTAGCCCTGAATGCTTGTGTGTTTGGAGGGAAACCATGTACAGAGATAAACAGAAAAATGCAAAGAAAGTTGCTGAGCACAATTTAATGATAATTTCCCATTCTAGTCAGTAATTAGTATCTTATTTAATTTAACCATAGGTCTGTTTTGCCTCACAAGAAGTCACTTCTGATTTATGTCCTTAAAGATGTCAGGTAGCAGTACACCAGCTTGTGGTACTGTAGCTTTCTTTTCTGATGGCTTTGCCTTGCTTCTTCCAGCCACATATGAGAAGTCAATTCACCTGCCAGTACATTGGCTACTTCTTATCAGCCCTCCCTGACCCGTATGTGCCTTTCATCGGTAGTCCCTAAGCTGCGACAGCTGCTGCTTTGGACAGTTTATTATTCACACTGCAGCATAAGCAAGATCTTTTCACCTTCCTAATCCCACAGGAAGATACAAGACAGAAGGGCCTAAGAGCAGAAGACCTGAATGAGTGGTTGGTCACTGTGCCATAGAGTTAAGAACCAACTCTAAACAGGAAGTTTTATGGCTTGTGTCGCTACCCAACGTGGGGTTGGTGGAGGTTGTAGAGATAGAAAGTCCTGTGCCTCCCAGAACCAGGGAGGTAGACAAGAGGCAACCTTTTGGCAGCCTGTGTGTCGTTGGAGATCATAGACTGTGGGTGAGCCTTGCCTGTGGGGCCTGCTTGGGGATGAGCGAGGTCTCCTGGTGCCCCTACACTATGCTGCATATAAGTGAACTGTTTCTGTTAACAGAATTAAAAAATCAACCTGCCTCATTTTTCTTAGGTGTCTTCTGGTGGTCTCTTTCCCTAATTCCTTGCCATAGTTTCCTGCCTGGGTCAGCAGGCAGGAACTTGTTCCCTGAATCTTTAAGTCCTGTTGTTCTCTCTGCTTCCTGTGTAATGTCCCTAATCATCACTGCATTGACCATTAGATTGCACCACATTAAGAATTTCTTGAGGGGCTGGAGTTGTGACTCAGTGGTAGAGCACTTGCCTGGCATGTGTGAGACCCTGGGTTCCATACTCAGCACCACTAAATAAATAAAATAAAAGATCCATTGACAACCAAAAAAATATTTTAAAAAAGGGAATTTCTGGAAGGCAAGTCTTGAATTGACACATGTCACTCTTTGTAATCGCTACATGTACTTATTACATATTCAATAAATATGTATTGTTTAGTTGATAGAAGTTACTCATTTAAACAAGAAGCCTTTAAAATCTTATCAGTGTCTGTTTCACTTATGTGCCAATAAATCTCATGAACTGTAGAAAATCACAGCCTTTTTCTTAAAGACACAGTGTCTCATAAAAACAATACAAAAGACCCCCATGCTTCAAGTTTCTTGTGGCTTTTGTCAGAAGGTCACTGTGACTTGGAGTCCTTTTTGCAGGGGTTAAGCACCTCAAAGAGTTAGCCCCAGTCACATTTGCACTGCTAAATTTGTATAAACTTGAAAAATAATTATAGACTAATGAAATTCTCTATTTTTATAGATGGTCCATCTTTGAAAATGTACTACTTCTCCCAATAGTTTATTTTTAAAAACAATGAGCTTTTTAAGATGAACTTTCCCAATAGGTACTGGAATAACATGTCCACTGAATTCAAAGTAAATACAAAAAAATCTATTTAGGCTAGAAGTCATGAATATTTTTGTGATCCAGAAGCAATAGTTTAGCACTGAAGAATAACTTGCATTTAAAATGTCTGTTTTCTTCATATCCGTTCATTCATTCAAAAAAAATTCTTTTTAGTACCCATGAAAACCAAGCAACCAATAATGGAGTGTACACCCAATAGTGAGTGCAAGGCCTGAGGGGTGCTGAGGAATTCCAGAAAGGGACTCACGAAGCCACCAGGATTAATTTACCTGTAGTGTAAATAAAACGTGTTTTCCCCATATAGGTGCCACTCTTTTTAAAATATATATGTATATGCCATTGTGATTTTAAAAATATAGATTTATTTAAGAGTAATACTGAAATCCTGGTAGCTTTTTGACATTTTTTAATTAAGAGACTAAAAGCCAAATGAGTTTATGTTAAAAACTGATTCTCAAACTAAAAATAAAAAGGTAACCACTAATTTTATACTTTTACGGTAACTGCCATTGTCTCCTTAGTGCTTCAGTAGTGAGTAAATTGTGCCCTCTGAAGCTTTGGGGCTGCTTTAACTTAAGCTTAAAGATATTTTTTTCTCTTGACATAAAGTATCACCTGAACTTTTTTCATGTGTCTTATTTGGGGGAAAATTTATGATATTTTTAACATTAGGAAGTTTTGCTTTTCCTGACATTTTATTACTTTGCGTATTTGAAACATTTCAATCCCAGACAATAAATATTACGTGATTATTGTTTTCATATGGATAGGCTATTTCCTCCTGTATTTTCTAACCCCTTTCCCAGCTTATGATACTAAAAATTTATTAATACTAAGCTGTGCCATTCAGTTTTCCCAGAAACACATACAGTGAAAATTGAAAGAGGGACAGGTTTGAGAAAGAAGGGGTAATAGTAGTTAAAAATAAATTAAGGTGTGTGGTTTTCTTTTGGTTGGAGCTGAATTTTTTTTCTTGTTCAGTTGCAATAAAGATTATATTTATTCTATAAATCATTTGTATAAATTGTCAAAGCCAGTTATCACATTAAAAGATTTTTATATCATTATTGTGGAAGCTAAATGATGTTAGCTGAGCACACCATGATTTCTCATTGTTTAAATGTGTTCATGTGTAGCTCAGTGGTAGAGTGCTTGCCCAGCGTGCACAAGACCCTGGGTTTTATCTCCAACACCACAAAAATAAATAAAAAGAAAGAATTTCTTTAAAAAAAAAAAAGTGTGCACATTTAAAAGCTGTTATTGTGGCTCCCTCACTGCCCTTCGAGTTTTCCATCAAATATCACTTTCTCAATAAGGCCTTCTTTTTTAAATATTGGATCCACAGCTTCTGCCCTTCCACACTATATTCCTCTTTCCTACCTTTTTTCTTCTTCTGGTACCAGGGATTGAACCCAGGGTTGCTTAACCACTGAGCTATGTCCCCAGCCATTTGTTTATTTGAGACAGATTCTCCCTAAGTTGCTTAGGACTTCACTAAATTTCTGACTTTGAACTTGGGATCCTCCTGCCTCCACTGGGATTATTGGTAAGCATCACTGCTCCCAGCCTGCTTTCTTTTTTCACTCTAACATTTACTATATTCTAACTTACTACATCATAGATTGATTTGTTTAAAGTCTCTTTCCTTTGTAATTAAGGATTATGATCTGTTTTGTCCGTATTCCAGCACTCAGAACAGCACCTGACACATAGTACATGTTCAGTCAGTGTTTACTCAATGAAGGAACAATTGATCAGAATTTAATTCTGCAGATTCTTGAAACACTCTTATTTGTTTTACTCCATATCTCAATGTGAAGCCTTCCCTCAATTTCCTCCAAGTCCTCTGAACTTCTTTTTTCCCTTTTTAGATGTATACTGCCATTCAGTGACTTGTGATCACATTGTATAATCACCACCATAATCAAGATACAAGAACTCAAGAGAAGTTCTCTCATGTCCCCTTGTAATTGATCCCCTCTCTACCACATCACTAGCTCCCTGATTTCTATCCCTATGGTTTTACCATTTCCAGAATGGCATCCAAAATACAATCATTCCATATGTATTTGAATTTCATGTTTTTTTAATGTCTGACTTCTTTTACTTAGTATAATGCTTTTGAGGTTCATCCATATCATTTTGTGTATCTGTATCTTTTCTTACTGAATAATACTCCATTGTATGGGAGCCCTATAGTTTGATTATCCATTCGTTAAGTCAAATTTGGATTGTTTCTTATTGTTGAGTATTAAGAATAGTTAATTAAGAATAAAGTTCTTGGACTGGGTTGTGGCTTAGTGGTAGAGTGTTTGCCTAGCATGGGTGAGGCCCTGGATTCAATCTTCAGCACCACATAAAAATAAAATAAAGGTATTGTGTCCACCCACAACTAAAACAATATTTCTAAAAAAGAATAAAGTTGTTACGAAGATGGTTGGACAAATCTGTAGACTCATGTATTCATGTGAATAGGGTAAATACCTAAGAGTAGGACTGCCAAGTCCTGTGATAAGTGAATATTTAACTCTATAAGAAATGGCAAGCTGTTTTCCATACTTCCACTCAGCATTTACACCAGATATGTGAGATTTCTAGTTACTCCATATCTTCATTAACATTTGGTATGTTGGTCTGTTGTAATTTTAGGCATTCTACTAGACGGCACTCTACTAACCTCATTGTGATTTCACTTTGCATTTTCCTGATGACTAATGATACTACACATCTTCATGTATTTATAGTCATCTGTATCTCTTTGTTTAAATCTTTTGCCCATTTTTTTCTTTTTTTGTTTTATCTTGTTTTTTTTTATTCATTATTGTACACAAAGGGGGTATAAATTTTATTTCTCTGGTTGAACACAATGTAGAGTCACACCATTGTCTTTAGCCCATTTAAAAAAAATATGGTTGTCTTCTTACAATGTAGAAGTACTTTGTATATTTTAGATAACAGAACTTTCATCAGAAATGTGTTTTTTAAAACATTTCTGATTCTGGGACCTGTCTTAAAATATATGGAAAACCTGAACTTTTGAATTTTGAAGTCTAATTTATTGATTTTTGTTCTTTTATGGCTCATACTTTTTGTGTCTTCTCTAAGAAATCTTTAACCCAGGCTCACAAAGGCTATGTTTTCTTCCTGATAATTTAACTTTTGCTTTTAGGTCAGTGATTGACTTGGAGTTTATTTCTATATATGGTATGAGGTTAGAGTACAGGGTCTTTCTTATGGGCGTATGAATGTCTGATTGTTTCAACACCATTCATTGAGATAACTATCCTTCCCTCACTGAATTACTTTGGTAATGTTTTCTAAAATCAATTGATCAACAAATATAAATCTGCTTTGGGTTCAGTTTTGTTCCATTAATCTATATGTTCTGTCCTGATGCCACTACCTCATTGTCTTGATTACTGGTTTTATATTAAGTCATGAAATCAAAACTGAGTCCTTCAACTTTTTCCACATTCACATAAAAACATTTTCTTGGATTTTGATTGGAATTGTTTTAATCTATGGCCCAATTTGGAGAGAATCGAACTGATTTTTTATATATTAAACCTTTACACTGAAACCTTGCTGAATTCACGTATTAGTTTTAATAGATGTTTTGTGGCATTTGGATGAATTCTTTAGGATTTTCTATATAGATGACTATTGTTTGCAAGTAAAGACAGTTTTTGTTTTAATTTGTACACTTCAATTCTTCTTGCCTTATCACAACTACACTCTAGTACATTATTAAATGGCAAAGGTTAAGAATGGACATCTTTGCCTTTCTCCTGATTTAATGTCAAAGGCATTCAGTCTGTTGACCATTAAATTAGTTCTATGATTTTTTCCATGTCTTTACTAGTGCATTGTAATTGTAACGGTGGGATTTTTGTTACATATTCATACGTGCACATAATGGTACAATTTGACTGATATTCCCCAATGTTTCCCCTTTTCCTCCCTTTCTCCTGTGGTTCTTTACTCTGCCACTCTCCCTTCAGTTTTCATGAGCTCTTCCCACACACCTTTCTTTTCTTTTTCCTCTCTAGCGAACACATGAAAGAAAACATACAACCCTTGACCTTCTGTGTTTGACTTGTTTTGCTCAACATTTCAAGTTCCATCCATTTTCCTGGAAATGACAATTTCCTTTTTTTGTATGGCTGAATAAAGCTCCATTAACTCCAAGATTTTCTTAGATGTTCTTTATCATATTGAGGAAGTTTTTGTCTGTTTCATCTTTGTTGAATGTCTTTATAATGAGTGGATGTTGAATTGTACCAAAAGGATTTTCTAGGGCTAGGGATATAGCTTAGTTGGTAGAGCGCTTACCTCACATGTAAAAGGCCCTGGGTTTAATCCCCAGCACCACACACACACAAAAAGTTTTTTCTATAACCTTGAAGACAATCATAGTTTTCTTTTTTTGGTGGTAGATTATATTGATTTTTTAATGTTAGATGAAGCTTCTATTACTGGAATCAATGCCATTGATCATGATGTATTAACCTTTTATTTTGATGGATTTCATTTGCTAATTTTTGAAGTATTTTTGCATCTATGCTCATGATGAACACTGTGCAGGATCTAACCCAGTGCCTCACACATGTGAGGCAAGCACTGTACCACTGAGCCACAGCCCCAACTACGAACAACTTTGTGCCAATGAATTTGTTAACTAACTAGCTCTCTTGAGAAGTGACAGAAAACCCAAACAGCCTCTTGAGCAAATTTGTAATGTTCCCCCCACCCCCCCCCCCCCCCCAGTTTTTATACCAGGTTATTCTAGCCTCATAAAATGACTGACTTTGAACTTTTTCCTTTTCTATATTCTCAAGTGTTTCTAATGGGAATGGTGTTCTTTTTTTCTTAAAAAGAAAAGTTTTTTCTTAAAAACTCAATAGGATTCACCAGTGAGTCCATTGGGGCCTGTGGGACAATTTTTAGCTTTGAGTAGCATTAGATTATGGCTGTTTGGGTTTTCTGTCACTTCTCAAGAGAGCTAGTTAGTTAACAAATTCATTGGCACAAAGTTGTTCGTAGTTGGGGCTGTGGCTCAGTGGTACAGTGCTTGCCTCACATGTGTGAGGCACTGGGTTAGATCCTCAGCACCACATACAAATAAATAAAATAAAGGACAATTGACAACTACAATTAAAAAATATTTTTAAAAAATAAAGTTCATAAAATTATGTTATTATCCTTAAATATCTATGGGATCTGCAGTGGTACTCTACTCCTCTTTTAAATTCCTGAGAATGGCAACTGATTTCTTCTTCATCTGCACAGTGTTCATCAATTTTATTATTTTTCAGTCAATCAGCTTTTGGTCTCATTAATTTTTTTCAATTTTTTTTCTGTTTTTAGTATCAACAATCTACTTTTATCTGCATTATTTCCCTCCTTCTGTTTGCCTTGGATTTATACCATAAGTTTCCCTCTGAGCACTCTTTAGCTATATCCCACAGACTTTGATGTGTTGCATTGTAGTTTTTATTTCAATTCAGAATATTCACAGATTTTGTTTTTGACCCATGACTTATGTGTTGATTAGTTTCCAAATATTTGAGAATATTCTAGATATCTTAATAAATTTTAGTTTATTTTTATGATAGATAACATACTTCATGATTACAATCTTTTAGGTTTGTTAAGGTTTACTTATGATCCAGCATATGTGTACTCGAAAATATGTATATTGTTATCGATGGGTATAGTATTCTCTAAATGTCAATTAGGTTAAGATGATTGATAGTATTGTTCATTTATTCTATATTCTTACTGATTTCCTATTTTTTCCAGTTAGTTTACTGAGAGAGGAGAGTTGAAGAAGCCTTCAACTAAAATTGTGCACTTGTCTATTTCTCCTTCAAGTGTTATTGTTTCTGCATAGTGTATTTTGACGTTACTCTTTTTTTAATCGTTTTTTACAGACTGCATTTTGATTCATTGTACACAAATGGTGTACAACTTTTCATTTCTATGGTGAATGATGTAGATTCATACCATTGGTGTAATCATACACTGTACATAGGGTAATGATGTCTGGGGGCAGGGGTATGAAAAATGGTGGAATGAGACAGACATCATTACCCTATGACGTTGTTCTTAGTTGCATACATGTTTAGGAATGACACATCTTGATTCACTAACTATTCCCTACTGTTGCATTATCTAGTTTCACTCTTTATCCATGGCAACATTTCATATTCTGAATTCCACTTGTTCTGAAACGAATGACTACATTGTCTTTTGATTTGTGTTTGGAGTATATATACTTTTTCATCCTCTTACTTTTGGCTTTTCTGTGTATATTTAAAATACCTTTCTTATTGACTGCTTAGAGTTGAGTCTTACTCTTTAACCCGGTTTAGTCTCTGCTTTTTAATTGAAGGAGACTAGTTACATTGAATATACACTTACACTTACATTCAAATGTATGATCTAGTCCTCACAACTCTGACATGCTAATTTATATTTCTTGGTTTTAACATTTTTTATCATTTGAACCCATCGACTCTATAACCCTTTTTAACTTACTACTTAAAAAAACCACATTCATTGCAAATAAAAACAGAAGACTCTTAAAAGCACAAAGAATAAGAATTATCTATAGTCCCCTCAAAATTGAGACTAAACATTGATATTGAACGTGCACCACACACATGCAGTGGGTTCATACAGTACACACTTGATAGCCTACTCCTAACATTTTCTCATGACACTTCTAATGACAGCTGAATATACCATACTATGTCTGATTCATTATTAACTTAATCATACCCTGTTTGGGGATATTTTTTCCAAAAGTTTTGTCATTTTTATAGACTGTGCATTATTTTTTGCACACATCAGATTACGTCCTTTATTTTTTAACCTATGTCACTGTGTCTTTCCACCTTCCTGCTGCCCTCCCTGTGAAGGAAATGTGTCTGCTTTTTTCTGGCTGCTTTTGAGATTCCCTTTTCTTTTTCTTTTATTTTCCAGCAGTTGTAGTATGACATGTCTTCATGTAGTTTTCTCGCTATTTATCTTTCTGGAGTTTGTAGAACTTCTTCAATCTGTGACTGGATGACGTCAATTTTCGTGGAATCTTAGCTACTTAAAAAAAAATCATCTATGTCCTCTTGGCCTTTAGTCATGTGTGTGCACACTTTTTAACTATATACATCATGTCTCCAGTGTTCCTTTCTGTATTTCCTATCTCCTTTTCTCTCCACCTCAATCTGGATTATTTTCTGCTGATCCTCTTATCTTTGCTGAGTGTCTTTTCTGCATCTAAAATTCCGTTCAGTCCAATGCTTGAATTCTTAATTTTAGTGTTTTTTTATTATTATTTTTTAGTCATTTACCATTTGATTCTTTTTAAAAAAAGAAAATCCAGTTCCAGTCCCTTCCTGGTTACCCCAATACTCGTGGATCTGTTTCTGTTGTTTGGAATTTTTCTTCTTGGTTTCCAGTCACTGGGTTGTTTCCTGTTTTGCTCAGCAGTTTTTTATTGAACGCCAGACACAGCATATGAAAAAAAAAAAAAAAAAGCAAAGTTCTGGATGACAATTTCTTCCAAAGAGAGTTTGGCTTTCTGACAGGCACATGGGGTATTGTCAGATGGAAACTGATGCATTTCTGCTTTGCCCTCATCCTAGGAATCATCCCTGTGTTGTTTCCCAGACCCCTACCACCTTGGTACACCCTGAAATCGAACCTCTGACTTTCCTGCCCCACAAGGAATTGATGAGATTTCTGGTCCCCGTTCAGTGTCCTTCTGCCGCTGCTGTCACTATCCCACACATGTGAAGCTCTGGAGTTGACATGCTCTTCTGGTGGATGCTGCAGAATCAGGTTCTTCTCTGCAGTTTCCCCCTGTCTGGGATCATGGTTCCTCAGCTAACTTGGAGGCCCCAAACTCCCACCTCTGCCTCCCTAGCTCAGCATTGTGCCACAGGTCCAGACCACTGCTTCATGCTGGCCTCTGTCCCTGACAACTGCAAATTCCCTGGGGAGAAGTGATTTTTTTCTTTGTCTTCAATATCTTGCTCTTAAATCCTACTTACTTCAAGTATTCTGTTTTGGTTTGTTTTTCCTGATACCTCCAATAACTCACAGTCCCCCAACAATGTCCAAATCCCTGGTACCTGAGAGTATGTTACATCACCTTAAAAGGGGGAGCTGCAGTTGCACATGGCATTAAGGTTGTTAATCAACTGGTTTTAAGATGGGGAAGGTATCCTAGATTATCTGAGTGGCTCTAATCAATTATGTGCTCTTAAAAGCAGAAGAGGGAAGCAGAAGAAAGGGTACAAAAGATGCAACATGGAAGGACTTGGCACTGCTGACTTTGAAGGTGCAGGAAGGGGGCCACAAGCCAGGGCCTGTGATGGCCTCTAAGATAATCCTTAGTTTATAGCCAGCAAGAAAATGGGGATCTTGGTTCTACAGCCACAGGAACTGAGATCTTCCAACAGCCTGATCAAACAAGAAACAGGCCTCCCCAGGGCCTCCACAAAGGAATGCAGCCTGGGAGCACTTCAGTCCAGCGCAGCTCAAGCTGGCTTACGACCTTCAGAACTGGAAACATGGTGTGTGGTAATTTGTTAGGGCAGCATTTAAAAAAAAACAAAAAAACCTATTACATAATTGTTTTTGTATTTTGTCTGATATTTTATCATTGTTTTCAGGTCAAGAATGTCTCTCATAGCTGACTATCAGTCAGGGTTCAGTCACAGAATGAGAACCTCTACGTGCTATGGGATAGGGCACCAGGAATCAGACCTTATGCAGTTACAGGAGGGGCTGAGAAAGTGAGGGCTTGGGAAAGATGTTGGAAGATCAGAGAGAAAGCCACCAGCTCATCAGTTGGAGAAGCCAAAATGTGAGGGCATGTGGGAAGTCATGTTATGTGTGACTACCACCTCTGTGGGCCCACTCAGTGTCTGATTTTGAGCCAGGAGCCACTGTTGGTCAGCAGGGCATTCAGTCAGCACTGGATGCAGAGTAGAAGAAGGTGAGGGAGCCAGAACCCAGTGGCACCTCTCTGCCTTTTGTGGAACTGCATCAACCACAGCAAACTTCAGCGGGTAACAACTGCTTCACTTTGCCCTTCCCGATCTTGCATAAATTTCTCTCTTGGCCAACTCTGACTTAGAATACAGGGAAGGGGATTCTGGGAGAGCAGTTTTAGTGTCACCAAGCTGGCACACTAGCTGTGGCCACAGCCCACCCTTTGTGAACTGACATCCACACGCCTTCTAACCACCTTAACCTCAAAATAAAGACAACAGCAAGATGCTCCCCGCTAAAGTGAAGCACACTAACCCTGTCCTCCAAAAGAAAACTGCCTTGGCCATCTTCCTCTCAACCCACCATCCCACTCCAAGCTTGGGAAAAGTGTCACCATGAATCTCAAATATCTTACTCCTCCACTGTCAAGGAATGTCTGAGAAACTATCGTAGCTAAGAGGAGACAGTACAAATGCAATGTGGTGTCCTGGATGTGATTCTAGAACAGAAGGAAGACATTACCTAAAATCTAAGGAAATCTGAATAAAGTATGGGCTTCTGTCATTAATAATGTATCACTATTGGTTCATTAATTGTGACATATATAAAATATTGGTAATAAACTAGGTTTGCGTTATATGAGAACTTTGTATTATCTATGCAATTTTTCTGTAAATTTAAAACAATAAAATACGTGTTTTTTTAAAACAGGATATTAAATACCATAATGGACACCTATTTTTTGTTTTGTTTTAAAGTATTTTTTAGATGTTGGTAGACCTTTATTTTATTCATCATTTATATGTGGTGCTGAGGATTGAACCCAGTGCTTCACACATGCTAGGCAAGCGCTCTGCCACTGAGCCACATCTCAGCCCTGGATACCTGTTTTTGAGGTGGTGGTGGTTCCTCTTTTCTCTGAGTTTCATTCCCTTTAATATTCTATAACCTAAATACTGAAATGTGTGGCTACTACTAATACATCTAATGTTAAGTAGCGAGGGAATGGAAGAGGAGAGAAATTAAGAGAATGAATTAATACCTAAACACATAAGCTGTATTCACATCAAAGTAAGAAGAAATAATCATAACCATATTGTCACCAGGCCTGACCCTGCTTGGCTTCCGAGATCAGGTTCATTCAAGGAGGCATGGCCATAGACTCTGTTGACATTTCTGTAAGTGGTCCAGAGGTCATCGGTAGCCAACCCACACTCCCTTTGCCCTCAGTAAACACCTTAACTAGTGTGGTTCCCTTGCCTAACGGAGTGATCCGGTTTATATTTTGCTGTGTAACAGAGCACCCCAGAAGTTAGTTGCTTAATATAATGTGATCATTTCTCATGCTTCTGGGGGTCAAGGATTCAGATGGGCCTTGTGTAGGCAGTTTCATCCCAGGTGGCATCATCTGCTAGTTAACTCAGCAGCCTTTCAGCAGGCAGCCCAGCTGGACTCAGACTGAAAAGGCTTCCCTGTCAATTTAGAGCCCTGTGCTCCTCCACAGGATCTTTCCCTTTGCATGAGACAAGATCTGGCTTCTTCACAGCATGGTGGCCTCCAAGTAACTGGACTTGAAAGGCAACCACTTTCCAACAGAGAGGAAACAGAAATGGCCAGTCCTCTGGAGGACACTCTCAGAAGGCCCACAACATCACTTCTGCTACATTTTGTAGTCAGAGCTAGTTACAAGGCCAGTCCAGACCAAGGGAAAGGGAAATAAACCATCTCTTGATAAGAGCAGCAGTGACTTTATGCCTATCTTTAATTCTCTACTCTGGTTCTAGAAATCCGTTTATTTCCGTTATGGTAAACTGGAGTTGAAGTCACTACATCACAGGTATTCCCATTTTAAAAACAACACTTTCAAATCACTGCCTATTCAGATACTACCAATTTGTGTTCTCACTAGCAATGTTTGAAAATCAACTTCTCTGTGTCCTCCCCAACTCTGGATATTGCCCTTCTTAATCTTCTCTAGTTAAATGAAGGCAGGCCTGACCACTGCATCTATTTGTACTTTTGAGTACTGTCCAAGTGGAACATTTTGTGTTTATTGGCCATGGGCAGATGTTCTTGTTTGAATTACCTAATCATGTATTTTGCCTATTCTTCTCTTGGACTATTTCTTTTTTGAGTGTTGATGTTGTTCTGAAACCTGGGTTATTATAGTTTAATTGACCTCAGACAACCTTGCTAGGTTTTTAAATATAATGAATTATTACTCCTGCCCAGAATAATTTATCTTAATTTCCATTAGTTTATTCTGTATTTCCCTAGGTCATATCAACTTCTCCAGTTCATTCTTCTCTCAGTTTCACAATTTTAGAACAGCAAATTACCTAATTTTTCAGGTTAGGCCACTGACACCAAAAGAAGAAAGGACCTTGTTCAGATATGCCGAGAGCTGTGTACTCCGTTCAGACCCATAGGTCTCATGCTGGCTTCTGGTCGGAGCTGCAAGAGCCATGCGTCTGGCTCTGTCACCACAAAGTCTGTGCCTTCCTTGAATCTGGCACTAAGAAACTCAATCTCTCCATAATTTGCCTGATGAGTAAGTAACATGGGTCCTAAATTCTCCCCCTCCTGGTTAACTGTGGCATTTGATAAATTGCTTTAACTCAGGGGCCTTGGATTCCCCATCTACTGATTGGGAACACTGAACTTATGCTAGATGATTTTAAAATGCTGGGTTTTTTTATTTTTTAACTCATGAAACTGGATATTTAAGAGGTGTGCTTAGAGAGTATGGATTAGGGGGATTTAGACTTTTATTTCCGCCTAAAATGTCTATTTTTGAAGGGCACCTAATCAAAACTTTAAAAATAGTTTTTAATCATAGGTTTGAAACTCTGTTATTTGTAATACCTTTTTAGACACATGAAAATAGCATTTCTCTCTGTACCAACTTTGTGCTTTTCCATTTGGTAAACACTGATTTTATTTCTCTGCCTGTGGGAGTAAACCATGCCAATTCAGCACTTCCTGTTTGCTCCCTTGCCATATGTACCATGGAAGGTGACAGACATGCTCTCAAAATAAGCTGCTTGGTCCAGTTCTTCACTTTCTGGTCATGTCACAGGCGTATCAATACCTGAACTAGGAATTGGTTTGGTTAGTAGAGCCTTGCTCTGACTTCCCCCCAACTGGTCAGTGGAAAGTCCCTCCGTGTAGAGGTGGGTGGTTTTTAGGTGAGGGCTCACATAAGACCTTTCAGCTTGAGAATGTCAGAGCATTTTCAGCTCGAACCCAGCATGTGTGGCACAAGGACAGCAGACAACCTGATTTTCTCTGGAGATTCTCAGTGCTCTAAATGTCTATTTTTTTAAGTAAGAAGGCTGAGTTTCATTTGTATTGAGTGACTAAAGTGTAAGCTTAGAAATATTTTATGTTTCCATCACAGTTGATTCTGCTTAGTATAAATCATCAGAGCCAACCATAACTTCCATTACTGGAGCTTTCTCAGAGCCAGTTGTGTTGCACTCATGTCAGACACACCTTCCTACAAGTCCCTCAAGGTCAATAGTTTAGAAATTCTGCTGCTTCCTTCCCCTGCCCCACTCAACACTTATGGAAATATATGCTAATTGGAACAGAAGCAGCCTACACTACTAACAGGGTTAGACCACTCTTAACACAAGATTAATGAGAAAGAAGTTTAAGGAAAAAAAAACATTTCTCAAGCAGTAAGAGAGTAGAGGCCAAGTGAAAGCCAACAATCTAGATCCCTCAAATCCCAAGCTCTGCTTTCCCTCGACTTCCCTCAGAGGAGTTAGTGAAAGAGGAAATCCTGCCATCCAGCCTGGCTCAAGCCGCCCTTGCCACTGCTCTGCCTCCCTCTGGCTCCTTTCGCTTTCCCTGGGCCTCGGCTCAGCAGAGAACAGTACTACAGAGTTGGGTTGGAATGAGACCACATGCCATTTACTAGGGTGATGAGCGACAAGGAAAGATCAGGCAAAGAAATATCACAGAGCTACCTGTATTCATGGCTGAATTCATGCACATGTGTGATTTATATTCATTTATATCCATAACAGATTCTGAAACAATGGATCTATCAAGTCACAGATATTAGCAAGAAGTTAAGTTAGTGAAATAGTTGATGTGTTGTTGTTGACTGAAGCATGAATTAGCAGATACCAGGAGCCATCAGGAATGTTGACATCCTTCTGAAGGAGTTGTAGATGATAGTATTTGCTTAGAAGGACAAAACCCTAAGGATCTTACCAATTTGCTGAGACTAACTAGCACACCAAGTGACTTGTCCCCTAGGGGCAGAGGAAAGCTGATTTCCTCCTAGATTTCCAGCTCTTTCAGGATCCAAAGGCAGTCCTTTACCTCTGGAACATCCTCTGCTCTATATAAACAGTCTAAATTCTTCCAAAATTATCCAGCCCACTGGAGATAAACTCTACACATTTAAAAAGTCTTTCGCACACAGTACCTAGATCTTAGTTTCAAAATATCATTCTTCACTGGTATTCAGGGCTTGCTCCTTGGAGAAAAGGACTGATTCCAGGATGGGAGGGGAAAGATTCCTGGAAAAATGAGTCTGCAGCATCTTATTGCATAAGAAAATAAAGAGTTGCTCAAAGAATCATGGGGGCATGTCAAAACTAGAGCTAGAAGAGGCTCTAAATAGCCAAATCTGGAATAATTTCTGCATCCAAATAAATAAAGATAGTAATTGGTTGTCATCCACAGAATAAAATAAGTACTCATGAATCCATACAATGTAAGTTAAACATGTAAATGGAAGAGACAATGAAAGTACTTTGCAGTAGAATACCAACTTACGAATATAGATGAAATCATGGCATTGAAAGGCCATCGATGGGAGAGAAAGACTGACAAGGAGTAGATATTCATAGTCTCCAATTATCTCCCCACAAATCATTTATTCATTACAAAGAAAAATAATAACAAAGAAAAAACCAAGTGATCTCTCAATTATTGACCTCCAGGTGACATGAACCCTACATATACCATGTTTTTCCTGTGCATGTATGCCTATGATAAAGTTTAATTTCTGAACTAAGTACACTACAACAACTAAAAATAGAACAATAACAAATACTGGATTAAAATTGCCAGCCTCACCACTCTTGCAGTTTGGGACCATTATTATAAGGGTTACTTGAACACAAGTACTGTGATACCATGACAGTTGATCTAATAATTGAGACAGCTCCTAAGTAACTAAGAGGTGGGGGCATATACAGCGTGGATATGTGGGAATAGTGATGATTCATGTCCCAGGCAGGACAGAGCAGGATGGTGCAAGGTTTCATCATTTGTACTACTAAAAATGGTGCACAATTTTAAAACTTGTGAATTGTTCCCTTCTGGAATTTTCTATTTCTTGCTTTTAAGAGCATGGTTGACCTGAGTAACTAAAACTGGAAAGAGAAACCATGGATAAGGGTCTCCCAAACAAACTATGTTTTATTGTTTGGGTTCACAAATGGTTAAATTATTCTTTTGCTTAAATTTCATGTTTCTGTAGGTCATGCTATTTATTAAGAAACAATACCCAAGGTGAAATTCATTTATAATAGCTCTAAGAATATCTCCAATGTTGGCAAATCCTTGGATAAAAAAATACTATGGTCAAATGCCTAAGACAGCTCCTTTTGTTCAGACTCAATCTGGAAACTTCTTCCCTCCAGAAGCCAGTACAGAATAGGCTAACGCTGGAGCACATCAGGGACATACCAGGAGCCGACCTCCTAGTGCTTCAGTTAGAAGACTGAGCTCTGCAGCATGTCAGACAAAGACGCGGTCATTCCAGCGTGCCCCTGAGCTGTGTGCTGTCTTCCACGGTGAGGAGGATGCTGGCCTTTGTTACTCCCCTTTTGTCTATGTAGAACCAGAAACACTGCTTTCAGCGATGGCGATGGTCATCAATCTAAGGCAGGATGCCAGAGTCTGCGAGGGCAAATAGGGTGAACAGGATGCCTAGGTAACGCTGGTTTAGTGGGGCTCTCAGCACCTGGTTGTGTGACAGATGCACCAGCACTTCTGAGACTGGACTGGCACCTCTGAGACCGCATGCAGACATTAAAATGCACACCCACAAACAGCCATCTCAGACCTCTAATCTTACTTTATGACCAAACTGTAATTACATTACAGCAATTACTTGAATATTACATTTTTATTACTGTTATGTCATTATGTCTACTAGGAAAAATATATGCCTACTTTAACCAATAAAATTCTTAATGACTCAGTTAAGCTGTGTCTACATGAAACCCCTGACTTAAACATTTTAGTCAAAATAAATTTTAGGGCCTGGGGGAAGAAGAGGGCTAACCTCCATCTATATGATTGTCCCAAAAGCAAGAAAAATTCCATTTGTAGATATATTTCGAGAGGTTAAAACATTCCAGCCAAGGCTAATCAGAACGTTATGATGGTTATGGTTAAGAACTGGATTTATAATGCCATCAGTTCCTTATCTTCTGTTGATTGGTTCCTGCTATTAACAAAAAGTAGATCTACGAACCCGAGAAAGGTCTGTGTCTCCATCCTCCACGTGCACAAGGCAGCTCTTTGTACCTCCAACTGGGCTCAACTGTGAAAAGATTCTTACAGACCATGCAGGGCAGGCCAGGGTTTGGTTTGGTTTGGTTTGGTTTGGTTTGGTTTGGTTTGGTTTGGTTTG
>JAJEJO010000435.1:369065-391045 GCA_020662805.1 Glaucomys volans | reverse complement strand
TGGTTTGGTTTGGTTTGGTTTGGTTTGGTTTGGTTTGGTTTGGTTTGAAGCCGGGGATTTATTTGGAACTCATTAAGGACACTCCTCATAAAGTTACTACAGTTTGGTACAGTTTTGGTGTTTTTAATCATTATATTTTGCTTCATTACTCTTCTAAGGCAGCGTAGGGTTTCACTGTCTGTACACCAGTAGCCTGTAGAACTCACCTTGCTGACAAATCCCAGGCTGTCAGCCTTGGTGTATTTCTTGTCAGGACCTCTCACCCTTGTCACCTCCCAGCTTAGCCCAAGTCCTGGTGTCCCTTTCCCAAGCTTGGCAGGCCTAGACAAGCACAGGATGCTGTCTCAAAAATAATTCTCCTCTTGGGGAGCCAGAACTCAGAATCTTGAATTTTGAGGATTTACCATATGAGCTGAAATGAGTAAAAACATCTAGATTTAGTTACTTTTGACATTTTTTTTCACATATTTTACATATGGTTTCAGTCTGGAATGTTCTATGCAATAAATAAACACTTCCCTACAAGAAAATGAAGTGGCTTCCAGGTTTTGCTTCCCCTAGATAAACCACTCCCAAAACTGGGTGTTTTGCTTCATTTTCTAAAAATTCTTTTTTTTTTTTTTTTTTTGGAACCGGAGATTGAACTCAAGTGCACTTGGCCACTGAGCCAGATCCCCAGCCCTATTTTGTATTTTATTTAGAGACAGGGTCTCACTGAGTTGCTCAGGGCTTCACTAAGTGGCTGAGGCTGGTTTTGAACTCACGATCATCCTGCCTCAGCCTCCCGAGTTGCTGGGATTACAGGCGTGCACCACCGGACCTGGCTCTAAAAATTCTTTTGACAAATATGTGTTCTGTATATAACTGTAAAATCCAGGGCCGAATTCTAAAGTCCTGTGCATCTGCTGGACACACACACACTGTTACACATTCATGACTGCCTACAAATGTGAAAAGTATCACCAGGTCTATTTTTAACATTGTTTTGGCAAGACTGTCAATGTGGGGGGAAAATCCTATAGAATCTTAATGAGAAAACTGAATGATTCTTTGAAATGTGGTTGTGTTTCCCTGACTTATTAAGTGGTGAAGTCATGGTGCTGAGCAGCAAGAAACAGTGCAGTGGCTCATTTGCCAGAGAGCTGGAGAGACTCATGGGAAACAGGACTAGCACAGCTCCATGGGGCTATACCCACCTTGTAGCACGGGATCAGGACACATCCCTACCAGGACACACTGCTACCCTTGATTTATCATCTCTGCACACCAACATCACGGGAGGGCACAGTGTTTGCACATTTGTTGCACAATGTCACCTGCATGTGGCCTTTTTTCTGCTCATTACCCACAGCTATCTTACACAAAAGAACCACCTTGTTTCGGCTGTTGGAGAATGATGGCTTCCTCCAACTCATCTGAGTCCCAGCAGCACTTAGTTAGCAAGAGGCAGAAGTTCAGAGAAACGTGGCAGGTCAGGAGGATATGTTCAAGTCTAAAGAAGGAGGCTTTTGATATTGACGTTTGAGTAAAATGTCCAAACCGTGTTTTGTGCTCAGCAGTGGGTGGTGGAGGATAGTCAGCTTCAAATGCAGCATGTGACATTTCAGTGTGCCCTGCCACTTCAGCAATCTTCAGACTTCCTTGCCACTCAGTTTGCCTCCCACTTGTCCTGTGGGCACATGCCCTGCAGGAATGAGGTAAGAGCTGTTTGGTTTCAGCAAGTGGGACTGGGCCAGCACAAAGGCACAGGATGGGGCCACTGCAGGGCTGGCTTCCAGTCTGGTTTCCAGTCATCAAGCCTCCTGTGCTGGCGCAGGAGCTGTCAGCCACTGTCACTTGGCATGAATGTTGCCAATTTCTTTACCTTTTCTGTAATTCTTCTGTCCTAGGAGGATATTTATCCCTTTGTTCAGAGTTGCCTGGTTGCTCACAGGAGCCTGCCCTGGCCCTAGAGGACATGGGACACAGTGTGCTGGAGGGCAGCTCTGCAGCAGTGAATGAGGTCACCGCTTCTCTGGAAAAACCACTACAGAATGAGTTCTTTCATCCTAGACAGCAAGCCTGGGACCTTTCAGAGTTCCAGGATCAGCCCCAGCTTCAGGAGGAACAATCTTCAGCCTGCCGGCAGCACCAGTAACTGCAGCATCCTGTGTTCTGTCCAAATTAGGGGCACTGATGGAATGTGAGGGTGGCCTAGCTGCTCTGTAGTCCTCCATAAAGTTGGAGTCACTGAAGTCTAGAGTGGGAGACCAACTGACCAAATGATCAACCTGCCATTTCAGCCCACTCCCTGCTCCAGTTCCAACACACCCGTCATGACACCCATTCTCACTGGTGCCCGGAGAGACTGCATTTCTGCCCTGGTTCCTGGGGGCCTTTTCACGTCTACTGAAGTGACATAAGGACCCATACTGTCACTCCCCTGCACCCTTTCCAAGACACTGCCCCTTCATCCTCTGGCTGAGGTCCATCTTCAGCTAGGTAGGCGAAGTCTGCTGGCGCCAATCTCCTGAAGACCTTGCAGAGAGGCCCACCAGGCCCACTCAGCAGAGCAGACTCCCACCTAGAGCCCTGTTTAGCACACTCCTTGGACAGTGATGTGGACCACTGCTCATCTTCCATGAAGATGACTCCAGACTCTGTTCAGCTGTTCTAACCCCAGAGCCACACATTACTTGATGACCTCCTTCTGCCCACCAGCCCCCACTGAAGCCCAGTACGTGTCTCAACTGAGGTTACACTGGAAATGGTATGGTATTTGAGTCCACTCCTGGAAGTTTGTCTTTGCAAGACAGACAAATTTGGCAAATTTCTAAAGATGAGGATTCTAATTTCAAACTCACATGTATGATGCTGCATGTTACTTTAGGATTCCTCTAAAAGGATTCACTTACTGTTACAATAACTTATGGTTTTATAAACCTCCTGACTTCCTTTCAAAGATTGCCTCTCACACACTATTACATAATTCTGAACCCCAAGACCACCTAAGACATGACCAAGGCACTGTTTGATGTGTTGTCACATCCTCCTGTCCAAGGATATGGCCCAGGGAAGAGCCCTCAGGACTGGCAGCCACATTGCTCCTCTTGGTAACAATTTCATGTGCTGCTGCTGTTATCCAAGATATTGACATTGCCCTTAAAGATTAATTCTGGCTGATTAATTTTTGGCAAAATCCTCCATAAGCTCTGTGTCAGTTACTGCTGCCTAACAAACATCCCCAAATTCAATAGCTTAAACCCAAAATCATTTATTATTACTGATGAATCCAGAGATCCTTCAGTCCTGGCTGGACATGATCATCTGCTTGGGGTCAGATGACTGTGTCTGGTTAAGATGGCTATAGCTAAGAAAATAGGACTGTTCTCCATGTGGACTCACCCTCAGCCTGGGCTTATGCATGTAGAGGTGGAAAGATTTCATGAGAAAGGAAGCACACTAAGTCTCTTGAGCCCTAGGCTCAGAACTGGTGCACTGTAAATTCTGCCATATTGTCTTGGCCAAACCACCAGGACTGTTTGGTTCAAGAGTTAGGAAAGTAGGCTCTACTTCCTTGAGAAGAACTACAAAGTATGGCTATTGTTGCAATGGATCTACCCATGGTTTATTAATAGTTCTTTCTCTTATATTATTTTACATAATATGCCCAATCCACATGCTTTCTGGATGAGGAAACCAAAGGCTCTAAGAGATGAAGTTGCTTGCCAAGAGCTAGTATGTGGCAGTATCAGGACTATAACCCAGGTATTCTGATATCAAGTTCAGAACCATTTCCCATATTCTACCCTTAGATGATCCTCTTTGGGATAATGCAATACCTTTTAAAAATAGTTTCCTTCAGGGGAAGGAGCACTTGTGGCCTGTGAAGGGAGTAGTGTGGGGCTCCCCAAATGATCCAGTCAGAGCCTGACCCCATTCTCTTGGTCTCATCTCCTCAGCACAGTGTTGGGACCCTTAGAGCCAAATAATCCCAGCCCTCCTGTGTTGGCCAGCTTCTTATTGTTGTGACCAAAATACCTGACAAGAAGGAGGAGGAAAAGTTTACTAGGGGCTCACAGTTTCAGCATTTCAGTCAGTGTTTGGATGACTCCATGGCTCTGAGCCTGAGGTAAGGCATAAGGGTGTGGCAGAGGAGAGCTACTCAGCTCATTGCAGGGAGAAAGAGAGTGTGCAAGGAGCCAGGGACAAGATACAATCTCCAAGGGCCCACCCCTAGCGACCTACTTCCTCCAACCATACCCACCTTCCTGCCATACCCACCTTCCTACAAATTCAAATTATTAGTCCATCAAATGGATTAATCCACTGATGAGGTCACAGCTCTCATAATCTAATCACCTCTGAACATTCCTGCATTGATTAACGTGATTTTGGGGGGGCAATAAGGATCTAAACCATAATACCTATCTTGGAACTTTTGCCTATTTCCATGGTGACACTTTAGTCTAGCCATATATCCCAACCTCAGACCTGTCACTCGAACTTTGAGTCTGTCTCCTCATTTCTGGTGTCTTCTTGACATCTCAAGGTTGTTGGGCTTCTTCCCAGGACTCCAGCCCTCAACCACATTTTACGGGACCAGCTGGTGCACTCGCGCCCTCTTTGAAAGTGCTGCGAACCATTTAAATGCAACCAGAGACCTGGGAGTTTTAATGAGAAACTTGACCTGGGAGCGCCTGCTTCTGGAGTGACTGGGTGGCAGCTCAGTGCCTGCTAAAGTGTTGCTTCCCTGGGGCCTCACAGGAGGATTGTAAAAGCCTGGAGTTCTGAAAGTCGGAGCGGAGGTGGCCGGCTGCCTGCGGCCTCCTGTGCTTTCTTCCTGGCAGTGTGTGTTCTCCTGAAGTCCCTCTACTAACGGCTGCATGTTCAAGACCATTGGTGTCATAAGAGGCCAGGTGTGGTGTGAAGAGAAGTGGTGACAGGTCACTCCCTTGACCTGGGTGACATTGCCTGGCTGCCCAACTCCACTCTGGAGTCTTGAAGAGTGCTCAGGGCCAGATGAGGGCCCACTCCCAAATTCCCCTTTGCCCTTCTTTTGCCATAAGCAGGTCTTGGGTAGCAAAACTCCATCTTTCGGGAGTCTGGAAACTGCGGTGCTTTCTGCTCCTAATAACTGAGTTAGTCGGGCCCCTTATGAGAAGGAAAAGTGACTCTCTGAGATTTGGTCAAGACTTGGCTCAAGATCTGCCAAGTGATGACACCCGGCAGGTCAGGACAGAGGCCCCAGCCACTCCCTCTGCTAACAGGAGGTCAGGGTGTGGGGAGTGAGGACTGCTTGTTTATTTGGTGTTTCCTTGGGAATTATAAAAAACAAACAAACAAAGCAGCTCGACACTTGATAAATAGACCATTTACAGCAACCTGAGATGAAGAGCTCCTGAGCTCCTTGCCACTCTCCAATTAGCCCGCGTGCAGCAGACTGCTAACGCAGCACTGAGCCCCTGCCAAACACCTTCTCAGGTTTTTTCCCCTCTGCATTTTGCTAATCCCTGCATGAAACATAATCGCAGAGAAAGTTCAAGGTTGGACAACGGGGAGGAACTCGGCGTTGGCTCCCACCCAGTGGAAATAACATGCCACAGGACGAGCAGGCAGGAGTAAGGATGTTAAGCAAACACGCTCGCTCCAGCCCTCCCCAGCAACGGCAGGCACTTTCTGCAGAAGCCCTGAATTTCCTCAGGTTGTTCATTCTGCTCCAAGGTTTCATCACCTGAGATACATTTTCCAAAAGAGAAACAGGCAGGGGAGTCAACCAGCACAAATTCCAACCAGGAAAAGAATGGAAAGGGAATTAAGTCATTTATTCCCCTCTAGGGCAAAATAAAAGCAACAAAGGTATTTATACATAATAAATATAGAATTATATGTAATAATTAAACTCTAACAACTTGCAACCCTCATGCTTTTTCACTTTTTCTCAAACCAGAGGAAAATACTTCTCCCTATTGTGGTTTCAGGTTAAGATTTCTGAATTAGAAGTTCCTGGTTCCAGCTGCCTCCTATTGTCTGCGTTCTGCTGCTGGAATGGGAAAGGGAAACAGGGAATGGCTCAGGACTTTCTGCAGTGGAAAGACAAAGGGAAAAAATGTTCAAAGTTACTTAAAATATCACATGTCTGAAATATAGACATATATATTTAAATCTCGTCTAATCTCACAACAATCTTGAGGTTGATGCCATTATTGCTGTTTTCTAGATGAAAACCTGAGGTGCACCGGGGTTGAAGACCACACAGACTGAACTGCCAAGTGGACTGGAGATCCCCACACGGTTCTCCTAGACAGAGACGGGACTCAGAACCTTTAGAGAGGAAATTCTAACCTTTAAAAACAACAGTGCATCTCTACTCTCCGATGGCTAAAGGGCAAATGAATAACAGAACATGGCCAAAGTTCTAGACCTTTCCCTGAGGGATTCATAAAGTGCTCAGTGGTGATCTTGGCATCTCAGCCAGTCATAGTGGAGAAAACTCTGGTGACATAGGTTTGTGAAGTAGGTTTGCCTGCAGGCGTGGCATCAATTTGTGCTGAAACCAAAACTGGACCAGGCCTCCCCAAGACAGTTGATCCAGCTCTCATGAAATCAGATATGACAACCAGGAGGAACACTAGCATTTTTGCTGGTACTAGAATGGAGAGGGTGAAATGGTGGCCCTTGTTACTGCAGCTCCTGGAATGGACCCATGTGGCTTACTTCGCTTGCTTGGGACTTCTCTTTTCTCTCAAATAGAAACTGCTTTCTGGGGCTGAGGCCATGAAACCTCAGGCCCAAGCACTGGCTCCAGAAGCTGTCAGAAGTATCTGAAGCTTGGTAGTCACCCCATCGTTCTCAGAGCATCCAAGACTCCTCTTCTGTTCATGGAACCCTCCATGTTCCAAGTTCTGTACCACATGGTGAGAACACAGGGAGGAGCAGGATCTGAGTGTTTTCTCACCAAGTAGAGGGAAGCTCTGCTCTGTGTGGAGTCACTATGCTCACCCTGAACTCACAGTTTGCTGAGACCTGGAGGTGACCAGAAGGAGCAAGAATGTCACGGCCTTCGAGTCCTGGTTCTGGTTCCAGTTCTAGCTTGCTACTCTTGGGCCTTCCACTTGACTTGTATGAGCTCTGAATTCCTCATCCATGAAATCCAAGTGATAATTCCTACCTAGCAGGATTCAGGACAATGTCAGTCAATGGAATTGGCACAGCTTGAGTGGGCTCCATTATTGCACCACATTCAGTTTTCATCAACACATCTCTATCTCCTGTTTATTCTGAAGATTTCTTTTCTTCCTTCCATAATAATTAATCATGAAACACCAGATATTCCACGCACCCCCGGGTGTTTGGTTGTTTTCTGATCTTCATTGGCTGGTTTCCTCCAGTAAAGTACTTTGCCTCCCTCCTGGGTAACTGGCCAACTTCTTTGAAAGCCTTTGGCTGAAGGAGCTCACTTCTAATGAAATGCCACAAGAGAAGTGTGGAGGGAGGGACCGCATACCCATTCTGTCTAGAGAGTCTTTTATAGCATGAAGAGCTTCCTCATCTACTGCTTCAGTGCATCCCTTAATGACCCTAACAGATAGTCAAGAGGGAGGCTGTCAGCCCATTTTACAATTAAGGAAACTGAGGTTCACAAACTGTATGTCTTTCCTGGGGACAGACGGTCAATAGCAGTGAAGCCAGACCTCTAAGTCTCCAACTTTCCATCAGTGCACCTTCTCCCGCAGGGAACCTCTTCTGGGAGAAGTTCTTTCTTATTGCAATCAAAGGCAGGAGAGTCTTCAACTTTGTCTAAGGGCATAAGAGTGGATGGCTGATTGACCCAGGCCTGCACTGATGCCCACATTTGCTGAAAAGCTCTCACTACAGCTTCCTTTTCCAGGAGCACAGGGAGTTAGAGCCTTTGTTAGAGGAGAATTCATTCAAATCTGGAGTCACTGGAAGTCTAGGATCTTATCTAGCAGCTCAACCTCTCAAGTTTCCATGTGTCACTCCATGTGAAACCTCGCATGAGTAATGACCCTGTGTGAGCCTTGGTCTCCTCAACCTGTTAATTGGGATGACGACACCAGCTTCCTACTGCTGGGGTGTTGTGTATGAAAGCACTGAAGGCAGGTGTATTAGATGCCACCAATTACTCCAGTGATGGGGATTAGAGGCCCCCTCCCTGCTAAAAGGGTGTCAGGGATAATAAACAACACTTAATGCACAAGGTGCAGTTCAGTAGTAATAACTGCCCTGACACATGATTGAACATATAAATGAAAATTTAAAGATTATTCTAACAAGAAGAAATCATCTTAACCTTATATTGAGACACTGATATAGCCACAGAGAAAAGAAATACCCCAGGTCACTCTGAAACATGGTATTTTGATTATAAAATCCCTGATAAGATTATCAGGACACAAAGAAATCTTTAACTACATTGAGAAGTCTTATCGTAATCTTCAATTCACACGGAAAATCAATATGAATTTATAATTCTTTTACCCCTCAAATATAATGTGTTTGCTAGTTCTGTTCACTAAAGAGTCTTACAAGCTGATAGCCTGGTAGCATAAACTCCCAGGTGGTGATCTCTAAATGTCATTTTCTACACAAAGGAATCAAATATTCTTGGAGAAATGGTTGATTCCAGGTCTGAAGCAAGGAAAATACAAGGTAGCCTGAGCTACCTTGTACCAGGACTCAGACCTTGCATCAGAGGGCTGTTACTAGGATGATATAAACTAATATATACTAGTGCTTTTGGGGGGTTGGGGGAACAGGTACCAAGGATTAAACTCAGGGGCACTCGACCACTGAGCCACATCCCCAGCCCTATTTTGTATTTTATTTAGAGAAAGGGTCTCACTGAGTTGCTTAGTGCCTTACTATTGCTGAGGCTGGCTTTAAACTCAATATCCTCCTGCCTCAGCCTCCCGAGCCACTACAACTAAAGGCGGGGGCCACCTCGCCCAGCTATACCTGCGCTTCCAAACATAAGTGCTTAAATATCACCCTGGTCATTGTCACCATGTCCATTCCCACTAGAAAGGACTCCTAGTATTTTCTTATCTGGAGATCACTAATGGCCCCAGTGCTTGTTTTGCTTGATGTATGTTCCCAGCCCCAGGCTCCAGACCCACTGTTGGTTATTCCTGCTTCCCTTCATGTAGTCCTCTGTTTAGTCCTCTGTTTTTGACAGAGGACATTTTGCATGTTAAGAAATGTGCTAGGTGCTGGGGATACGGTGGGGAACAAAGATGGCCACCATTCTTCCTTCAAGGAGTCTAGGGTGCAGCAGATACTGACTGAACATCAGGGCTATGGAGTTAGGGATGTGCTTAGGGTTGGGAGGGAGAGGACCTATCTATCAAAGACCAACTTTAATGCATCTGCTCATTAAAACAGGATATAGAAGTCTACCTGAGGGGCTCCCATTGGCCTACAACAGAAAAAACTGGAGCATCAAAAAGATTGAAATACATGAATCTGAGTTTAAAACCATTCAAAAGTGAAAATTTATGTTACTTTTTTGCAGGTAACTGAGCTACCAGCTCATTATTCTGAGACTTGCTTTCAAAAAATGATGAATTAAGCATTTATCCTATACCAAATAACTGAGTTGTTATTAGGGGAAGTTTTCCATTATAGAAGAATCTCAGATTTTAAAAATGGAAGGAAGAATTATAGCAGTATAAAAATCACCGTTTTGTGGTTCAGGAGGCTGAGGCAGGAGAATCGTGAATTCAAAGCCATACTCAGCAACTTAGCAAGGCCCTGTCTCTAAATAAAATATACAAAAGGACTTGGGATGTGGCTTAGTGGTTAAATGCCCCTGGGTTCAATCAATCTCCAGTACCTAAAAAAAAAAAAAAAAAAAAAAAAAAAAAATTCATCATTTTGTAGCTCCTAATGAAATATAATGAAATAATGTATCAAATGGCAACAATTGGTGGCTGTCCAAATGACCAGATGAAAAGTTGATGGGGATTTACACTGGGAAGGTCAGTCTGGCACCTTCTGAATCCACCAGCTTAGCATCAGTAGAGGTGAGGCGGCCAAATGTGATGTCATTGTGTGACACATGCCCTCTGAAATACTGCCAAATTTGAAGCTGATCCTAATTAAACTTTAGCTCTAACTACCAGTGTAGTGTGTGTAGGGAATCCAGGGGACAGAGGGACACACCAAATAATACTACGAGGAAGCAAACAGCCAAATATAACATGTGGGACCTCCTTCAGGTCAAATAACCTAAGGAATAAAGAAGACTTGGGAGACAGGACTGCCAATTAAAGCCTGTGGCCTCTGTTTGAAACCTGATGATAATAAACCAACTACAGGAAGACTGTAACAAGTCAGGAAAAGTCAGGAAACTCTGAACAGGAAATATTAAGGAATTCTTCTGGAACCTCTAAGGTCTGATAATGGCACCTTAACAAGTACAGATGCACTGGGGGAAATTAAATGATACCTGGATGGAAGGCAGAATGATGGCCCTAAAGATGTCGGCATTCTAATCCCCAGGACCTGTTGTTACTTTACATGGCAAGAGGATCTCTGCAGACGTAATGAATCTGCAGAGATTCATTCTCATCAGAAGGAAACAGCATCCGAGGTTATCCAGGGGCCCAATCTAATCACATAATTGCTAGAGAAAGGAGGCCATAGGCCAAAGAAGTCAAAAAAGGCAAGGAAATAAATTTTCCCCTAGAGTACCCAGCAGGGACCCAGGCTTCCCGACACCTGTAAAATCATAAATTTGCATTGATTCAAACCACTAAGTTTTGAGTAATTTGTTAACAGTAATAACAGAAATCTAATACATATGGGATTAAGATGCTTCAGGAAAAAAAAAAGCACTGGTGAATCCATGAAAGATCAGAAAAACATCAATAATTGTGGAAATGGGAGATAAGCACTTTGAGACTCATTTTACTACTTTGACTACTTTGTGTTTCAAAATGTCCACCAAAAAAATTTTTTTAATTGCTGGACAGGGTGGGTGACAGGTGAGGGGAGGACAGGTTTGTAGGAGAGGGTGGGAGGTGTCTTTGTGACACAGCATGGGATTAGAGGTCTCAGATCAGAGACCATGAAGAGCCACACATCAAGTGGGTTAGAGTGATGGCTCCCAGTCTCCCCTGTGCGTGGCTGAGTGCCACTCAACTCCAAGGAAAGGACCTTGTCTACAAAGGGCGCAGCACTTGGTCACCAAACACCTCTCGGCCATCTCCTGAGGCATTGTAGGTCAGCTTTGCCATCACTGGGACCAAAATACCTGATGACAACTTAGGGGAGGAGAAGTTTATTTGGGGTTCATAGTTGCAAAGGTCTCAATCCATGGAGAGCTGACTCCATTGCCCTGGGCCCAAGATGAGGCAGCACATCATGGCAGAAGAGCCCAGAGAAGGAAAGTTGCTCCCTTCATGGAGGGCTCAGAAAGGAGGGAGAGGAAGGGAGGGAGAGAGTGAGCAAAAGGGACGGCAGGGAAGATGGCCTGAGCAAGGACAAGGTTGAAACTCTGTGCCTTTCATCTGTGACAAGGGTGGAGGGACAGAGTCACATGGCCTGTGGCCTCTTTCCTAAAGATCCTGGGCTCCACCCTGTGGCTCCTCCCACTCCAGAACCCACCCTCCAAGTCTTTGTCATCTTTTGAGGTCGTCGGTGAACCCACACTGCCGAATCCAGCACTCAGCTCTCTTCTCTTCTTTACCAGCCTTTCAGCAGCATCTGGCCATTGACCACGGCCTCCTTCATACTCAGCTCTCCTGACCAGAATGACACCATTTCTACCTGGTCTCCCTCTACCTGTTGCTATTCCCTCTCAGTCTCTTTCATTGGCCTTTCCTCCTCTGATCAAATGTTTAATATTAGATACCAAAGTTTGGTCCTAAGTCTTTTCTACCCAGTCCCTCCCTAGAAGATCAAAGTCTTAAGACTTGAATACCATCCCTGTGCTGACGACTCCCACATTTATGTCCTGACTTCTCCAATGAGTATCACACTGATATACCCAACTGCTTGTGTGACATCTTCATTTCTGTATCTAACTCAAACATGATATGGCAAGCTAGGTGTGGTTCAGAGGCTCGGAAGGCTGAGGCAGGAGGATCATGAGTTCAAAGCCAGCCTCAGCAACTTAGCAAGGCCTTAAGCTTCTCAGTGAGATCCTGTCTCCAAATAAAATACTAAAAAAGACTGGGGATGTGGCTCAGTGGGTAAGTGCTCGTGGATTTAATCCCTGATTTAAACACACACACACACACACACACACACACACACACACACAGAATGATCAAAAGATGACTCTTACCTTCTCCCACAAACTTGTTCTTCCCAGTGTAGTAAATGGCCCCAACAGCCACGCAGGTGCTAGAACTCAAGATGTAGGGAGTCATCCTCAATCATCCTTTTGACCCCACATCTGATACATCAAGTCCCAAAGTGGCCCTTTTGCATCCTCTTCTCTCCAGCATCACAGGGACTGCACTAATCCAGGACCTCATTACTTCTGACCTAAGCTCCTAAAGTCACCCTCTAACTTCTTGCTACTCCCCTTCCTACAGAACACGGCGGACAGCCTCCTCTCACTCATTCTCAGCTCAAGGTCACTCAACTCCTTGGTGGGGACTCCCTGGCCTTCAGTAGCTCCCCACTGCTGACCCACTCCATCTCTGCCACATCACACTCTATTTTATACCAATGTTATCTTGTTAACATACTTGATTAGTTTCTGTCTCTCCTCACTAGAATATAAATTCTATGACAGCAAGAATCTCACAAAACCTACCACAGTGCCAAGCATTTGATACTTACTGAATGAGTGAATCCGAAAACATATGTAGCCAGGGCAGTTTTTCTGCTCCAAAAGTAAGCATGGTTTAGGGGAGAATCGTGGGTAAAGCACAGAGCGAACCCTCTGCCCAGGCTTGGTAGGAAACACTACCTATGAAAGAACAGCTGGATCTGAGGGTCTGGGAAAGGACAAAATAGCAGCACCCTTGTTCTACAGCACATTTACGGGCACTGTACGATTGGACTGTCACAAATGCCTTTCTTAGGAAAAACAAGGAGCCTCTTCCTCAGTCGCTCATCAGAGAAGTGATTTCCCACGGTCACACAGTCAGTTCACAGGATTGGGGCCTGGGGCTGTGTCTGCCAGACACCCGTGTCAGTGCTCCTTCATGGCCATGCACCGCTCTGTCCTGCCCCTGGGCTCCTGGGAAAGCTGAGCAGTGACCTGCCCGAGCAGGGTGAGCTGTACCCTCCACACCCTGGGCTGCTCCCTGGTTTAAGGACACCAGCAGGCACAGGCAGATGCCAGCCAGACTCCTTGCCGAGGGACGTACTCTGCACAGAATTCTCTTGGCCTCGTTGAAAACATGCTCAGGAAGCTCATGTGCAATCGCCCCCAGCTTCCTTTTGGGGTTTGAGCCATGTAAGGAACATGGGATGATCTAGTCCAAACCTCTCATTCTGCAGATGAGGAAACTGAGACCCAAAGAAGAGTGTGACTTGTCCAAAGGCACATTGGTGAATCAGTGACAGAGGTGGAGCACAGCTGAGCCCCTGTATACAGCAAAGTAATGTGCCCACCTCCCAGCTTAGTAAGATTTTCACGATTCCCAAGAAATGGCTACAGTTTTTGTTTTACAACTTGGAAAGAAACTGGTTAGTTTTGTTACATAAAATATACAACACAATTGAAGGTCCCCACATATTCTGTCACTTTCTCCTCTCTGCTTCCCCAGAGGTTACCGCTATCCTGAATCCGATATTTATCATTCCCATGTTTTTATACTGCTACAGTACATGTATGTAGAGTCCTTTTTATATTTTTAAAATTTGATACAACAGCATGACATTATTCAAGTCCTTCTGCAAGTGGCTATTATATCCTGAAGATTTAATGATGTTGATAAATACAGGGTTGGTTCCTTCATTCTAACTACTCAGATACCACAATTTATTTTTGACTGACAGACACTTAAACTTTTTCTACTTTTCCCCCCACTGTTACAAATAATGTTGCTGAAAGTATTTGGGGGACACCATCTCTCCATCTTCCTGTCCACCGACTCATTTTTCCCAGCATGTGGCCCTCTCTGACAATGCCACAATGTCTTCTAGACACGTGGCCCAGAGTTTCTCTAGGGAATTAGCCCGGAAGGGGAGTTGCTGGGCTTCAGCTTTACTAGATATTGCCAATTTGCTCTCCAAAAGTGGTTGTACCAATTTACACTCCCACCCAGCTCAGTAATCTTTCCATTATGCCAAGCTGCTGCCTTACTCTGCTTTCAATTCCTTATAATTTATGAAAGGAAAATATAAAAGAGGTGCTATTACCTTATTAAAAAATCCAGCTTCCTTTCCCTGCAGAAAGGAGAGGAGAAAGAAGGGCAATTGCATATTGGATTAGGGCCTGGCACGCATTCATCAACTTTATAGTAGCGCCGGCTTGGAATTCGGGTCTCCTGAGGGGAGAGTGGGGCCACTGGAAACAAGAGACACTTTCACCACGGCCTTCTCCAGGAACGCAGATATAATTTACTCTAAGGTACAAAAACGTTTGCACTTACAGCCTCCCTGGTTCCAATCAGGACATGAAGGGAAAGTGCCAAGACACCAGAGAATAAGCCAGTTCTCATAAACTTTCCAGCCAAGTGCTGCAAACTCTGGAAGGTAGAATCAGAGCCGGTAATGAACCTGAGTGCTTGGGCCGGGTCAGCTCCAAGCTCTTCTGAACAGCAACTTATCTGTGGCCCCTCACAATGGGGAGGGCCCATGCTTCTCCTGCCCATTGCCAGCCTCCAAGTCTGTATCAGAGGCCTGTCCCAGGCCGGTGCCTTCCTCCCCTGGGGTTTTATTTCAGAGATGAATTCTTCTAGTCTCCTGAAAGCCCTTCTCCCTCCCTGTCTAGACTATCTCTCCCCCTCCTTAACTCCAGCTGTGGTCCCCTGAGGGCAGAGACCAAGTCTCCCTCACCCTGGTCCCCTGCCAAGGTGTGCCCACTGTCTTGTTCTGGGATGAAAAAAGAAGAGGTAAGAAACAGACAGGGCAGTTGGGCCCATCTTTGTGCTCCCTGTTCCTTTCCAACCTCACTTGTGCTATGGAGATTTGCTTTCCTAGCTATCTCCCCGCCAGGCTGAGGGTTTCTGGGAGCAGGGCCCACACTGTGTGTGAGTGTTCAGTAGCTGGGGAGTGGCGCCTAGTAGGCATACATAGAACCGGAGGGCCCTGAGACTGCACCTTCAACTTCAGATTCTACCCAGCTCCTGGGGTCTAATTAGCTGCAGGTATCTCTTTATTGGTGGAAAGAGGATGGAAGAATTCACTCATTATAGTTTGGGGTGGAAGGAAAAAATTAGGGTCCTGCTGACTCCCCTAAACAAAGACTGAAGACGAGAGAAAGCCTGAGGGGAGGAAGAAAGAGGCCCATTTTAATTGGAAGGCTTTTACCCCCTTTTCTTCTTCTTGTTTTTAAGTTCAGACTTGGATCCTAGAAATTATAGGCTCTTTCAGCATCGCCTCTGCGGTTGGAAAAAATGCTCATTTCACTTTTAAAACAAACAATGGAAAGTTCCTTTTAAAGGAAAAATCTTATTAGCCCAAGTCCAAGGAAATTTGCCCAGAGTTTCTGTTGGATCTGCAGGGACTGCCCACCAGGCAGATATGCCCCCACAGTGGGCAGCCCCAAGACGGGGTCTGTCTGACCCTCCAACCCCAGGGCTCAGGAGAACCCCCACCCATCCCACAGAGCCCAGGCGTACAGAAGACCTCACAGCGAAGGCTCACAGGAGGAAACAGCCCAGACATGAAAGGGAGGAGAACATCCTTTACCCAAATAAACAGCCAGGGGAAGATGCAGAGGGAAGCAAGTCCCATCAGACAAAGCCACAAATTAAGATCACAAGAGCCTGGGCTTGGGATGCGGGCTCTGTCTTTAAAACATCTTCCAGGAAGCTTCCCCTGGGGCAGCCCTGTCATTGTGGGGCCCTCTATTCATGCTGGGCCTTGAGTGGTCCTATGGTGGCATCTGTGTTGAGTAATCAGTGACACTGGGTAGCTGGAGGAGCCTGAACAGGATGGGGGTGGGGTGAAAGGGGCCATAGTTTAGGGCCACTGAGGTGTAGGGGGGACTGTGGGAAGGAGGAGACAGAGCCCTTCACAAGATGTTGGGTGGCACCAGACAAGCAAAGAGTGCCTGGGACCCAAGCTGGCTCTCGTCCCTGACAGAGCCACAAGTGAGGCCTCAGGCCCTGCGCAAGGACCAACACGGGGATATTCCCAGGACTCAACTCAAATTTTCAATGCGCACAGCAGGCTCTGCTCAAGCTGTTCTTCCCTTCCTGTCACCACACCCCTTGGCATGGGGTGGCAACCTCCCCTATGCCAGCTCTCCCTGTGTGGTGAAAACAGTGTGAAGGCATTCCTGTGCCCCTGAAGGCTCACTTGGCCTTATTTAAATGCCCCCTGCTAGGATGTGAGGACACAGGGACTGCTGGAGGGAGTAGGGACAGGTTCAGCCATACTGGAGAAACACCAAGTGTTTAAAAAAACTACGCGTTTCCCTCCCGCTCGAGCAGGTTCACACCGATTGGCCAGGGGCTAGGTACAAAAGGTCCGTGTGGTATTACGGTGGTGACGGAGAGTAAGACAACCCTGAATGTTCATCTCTAGGGGAGTGGACAGTCAAATGAGGTGGATGCATGCCACGGGCACCATGCAGGTGACTGTCAGCGCTTGTGAGATGCAGCTAGTGAGCAACTGGAGCAACATCGGTTAGGGTACTTACTGCTCACACAGAATGAAAGTCAGAATCGAAATGAATGACACTGCCACCTGACTTAACAAGTTAGGAAAAGAACAGAATAAACTAACATACAAGGAAATAGTAAAATTATGGCAGAAATTAATCAAACAGAAAATAGATACTGGAATTGACAAAGTCAAAAGTAGATTTTTTTGAAGAAACCAAACCTGGCAAGATGAATAAAAAAAAAAAGACACTGAAGCACCAATTTTAGGAATGAAAAATGGGGCATAATCTATGTCTCCTGTAGAGATTAAACAGATTGTAAGAAGGTATTATAAATAAGTTTTTAAAATTTTAGATGAAATTAAAAAATACAACTTGCCAAAAATAACTTAAACAGAAATAAAGAATCTGAGTAATACCATAACAATTAAAGAAATGGAATCAAGTTTAAAATAGGTTTTAAAAAGAAAACATCAGTTTAGAAGACTTTATAGTGAGTTCTATAAATCACTTAAAGAATTGATAATTCAAGTATAAACTAAGGAATAAAAAGAAGAAGAATTTAGTTCTCCTTCCAATTTATTGAGGAGAAAAAGAGGATACCAAAGGCAAATAGGGTGAGAAGGAAAAAAAATCACAAGACAATCTCACTTCTAAACATACATACATAGAGTCTGAACAACAACAACAAATTAACAAATAAAAACCTAACACATCTTTACCAAGTTGGATGCTATTGGTTACATATTAACAAAGTAAAGAAAAAGCCCTTATAATCATCTCATTGCTTTTTAAAACATTGAATTCCTTTAAAACCATTAAGTGAAATTCAAAAATTTGTAATGAAGAAAGAAGTTCTTGGTGAACTAGAAATAGAAGAATTCTTCTTGAATCTGATAAAGAACACTCACAAAGAACCTGCAGCCAATGTCATATACTTTAAAATCCCAGAAGCACCCCCTTTGTGACCAGAAAACTGTGGGGATATCTGCTCTCACTATTCCTGTTCCATGCCATCCCTGTCATTGCCATAGAACGAGAAAGAAATGGAATGCTGGGATTGGATGAAAATTATCATTACTTGCTGATGATTTTGTCTTCCATATAAAATCCAAAAGAATCTGGTGATAAATTATTATAACCAATACAACAGATACAAATAAGTCAATTTCCTTTCTTCCCACCAGCAAAAACCAGTTGGATAATATAATTTTAAAATGCCATTTTAAATGACATTTTAATAATAATAAAAGAAGTTCAGAAGGAAATCTACCAAAGGTTGCAAGTTGTTCATAGAGAAAGTTATAAACATGTATAAAGAAATACGAAGACCTATGTGAGGCTATGTGTACATGGATAGGAAGATTATATAGACTGAAGATTTCAATATTTCCCCAAGGTGATGTATAGACAAAATTCATTTGTAAGCAAAGTCTTATTAGACACATGTACACAGTGGAGATTGGGGTGGGGACAAGTAAGCAAGTAAGCAAGTATGATTCTAAAACATATATGGAAGAACAAAGGGTCAAAATAATCAGAACAACAACAAGGGGGAGGGACATTTTCTATCAAATGTCCAAACATTCAATAAAGCCATAAAAATTAAGATAGTGTGGTACTGGCACAAGAAAAGACAGAGAGACAAGCAGAAGAGAACAAACCCAGGACAAAATGAGCATTGCAGGGCAGACGAATCAAACATAGCTAAGGCAGTTTGTTATCTATATGGGACAAAAATAAAATTAGATCCTTACCTTGCTCCCCACATTGAAAACAAAACAAAATACCAACTTAGGATAGATCAAAAACTTATGAAAGGCAAAAGTTTACATCTTTTAGAAGACCATGAGGCAAGACATTTTTATGATTCCAGAGTTCAAGAAGGAATTCTTTAATAAGATATGTAAGCGCAAACTATAAAGGATGACATTGACAAACTTGACCATATTAAAATTAAATAACCATCCAGTGGGTAGTATGCAACAGCAAGAAATGATGAACTATGTGCTCATATAATCACATGGCTGTTTCTCAAAACAGAGCTGATTGGAAAATACAAAACAGAGCAAAAATGATACCATATTCCCTTTTATGCAAATTTAAAACATATATACACAAAACATTACAAATTTTGCAAGGATACAAACAAATTTAAGGATATTCATCCAGTGAACACCGATTGAGAATAAAAGAGAATGTGAGCCAGAGAGAGGAAATGGAACAACAAAGAATGGGAGAAGGGCTCGTTCAGACTGAAGGGGAAGGATCCATGAACGAGGGAGTTCATCGACCTCTGCTCTGCTCCTGAAGCCCAGCAGGAAAAGCAAAGCAAGCCACCAGGAGCTGCCAGCATCACCTCGACCATGAACTTGAGACTGAAGGTTGTTTCATTCTTTTTGTTCCTAGTATCCATGATGATTTCATAAAATGTCCCAAAATCCTCCTATGAAGTGCACATGTCTTGAATGACCATCACTTGATGTCATTTGGTGTTTTAGGCTGAGATTCCCAGCAGCTGAGATAAGGATGCCAAGGTCAGGTGACTCACTGAGGAAGTGAAGAGAGGAGGACAGGACAAGAGAAGAAGCAGGGCAACGATATGGGCTGAACTCAAGTCCTGCCTCAGTCTGACTCCTCAGGGAGTAAGGGAGTATAAATGGCACCCAGGCATGGAGACCAGACTCAGGCTGCGGGTCACACTCAGGGGCAGGTTTTAGCTCCCAGGTGTTTCTCTGTGAGGCGACTCTGATGGGGGTCATCTAAGGCTGGATACCAGTCCGTCCTCTGGCTTCCCAAAATTCACACCCCTTCCATTCATTTCCCCCGCCAAAGTTCCCAAAAGGTTCACCCCCTTACAGTGTCAGCTCAAGCCTGGAATGTCATTATATTAATGGGTCTAGGTGCAAATGAGTCTCCCTGGGTGCAGCTCCTTAGGTGAGCTTCTTGAATACAGTTCCTTCAGATGTTAAAATCTTCAAACTAATCAAATGATCCCCTGCTTCTCTACATACAATATTGGAACATGGATAACTGCATCAGCATTCCAGGTCAAAAAGGGGGAACTGGGAGGTGCCAAGGAGGGGCTGGCCCACAGCGATTATGAAATCCAGTGGGGCAGGCGATGCGATTCCTTCCTAGAATTCACTCTTACTCCTGGCAGGGAATAATTCTCCATAGTTCTTGACTCTGCCTTCTGGGCTATTAGTTCTACTCTTTGGGGCCCTTGATTTCATCCTGAGTCTTTTTTTTTTTTTTTTTAACTCTCACTCTATTTCCTACCAGGAAAATTTTGGTGGTCCAAAGGCCTCTATTTTGTACTCTTTCTGTCCCTTTTTAGTCCCAGCTGGCAGTATTTTTGTGAATATAATTATCTTGTGTTTTAAATATTTTTAAAATTGGTTTTCCTATGAATGTCACTGGGGGCTTTCTCGATTATACAAAAGCTACACACAGAGATCTCCTTGTGATAAGCCTTCTTTGTCTTGAACTACTCCTGCAATGGGTAAGCTTATGTTGAGCTTCTTAGAAGCCCTATGGTTTGGTTGAGATCCATAAGACATATCCTTAGCACCTATTATCTAGTCAAATGGTTCTAAGACACCCCTTTAAATCTTTCTGAGGTCTCAAAGGATTTATAATATCCTCCCAGTTTAAATTATGGCCTATAGTCTCCTGGCAATACCCTTGATTTCATCCATAACCAAAAGATATTTCTTAATTTTATCTCACTTGATATCTGCAGATGTGGAGAAGTTTCTGAAGGAGCAAGTCCTGGCTCCTTATTGTTTAATGGTTTTTCCTTTAGCTTATTTCTCTGCATTGTAGTATAAGTATCAAAAACCAGGTGAATACTTAATGCCCTGGCTGGAAACAGCATGCAGTTCATTGGGCGCATTTTCCATTTCCACATAACTGCAGGTGACATTGTTGCTAAACTCTGCCAAAACATATTCAGGATTCCCTTTTATCCAGTTTTCAGTACCATGGGCCTCACTTCCCCCTGAGCCCCTTCACAGGCAGGCTGTTCAAAGCTCTCGTTCACTGACATCCTCTTCAATGCCTCCATCTTCTACCTACCGCCTAGTTCCAAAGCTATGCCTACATTTGTGGGTATTTGTTACTGCAGCCCCCCTATTGCAGATGCCAAAACTCTGTAGCAGTTGTTCATTGTTTTATGACAAATTACCCCTAACTGTACCCCAGTTTCTGTGGTGCAGGGATTCAGGAGCAATTTAGGTGAGAGATGGACTCGGGGTCTTTCATGCCAGCAGGGACTTGCTTGAGGATGGAGGATGGCACTCACGCAGGTGTTGGCAGGAGGCTCAGTCCCTTTCTCTGGGGCCCTCTCCCTGGGCTGTGTGAGTGTGACCACACATGGCAGGCAGCCTCCTCCACAGCAAGTGATACAAGAGAGCTTGACTTTGTGTTTTAACAGGATCACTCTGGTTGCTATGTGAACAGACTGTCAGAAGTCCAGGGTAGAAACAGGGAACTTATTAGGAAGCTAATATAATGAGGCAGGCAACAGTGGCTTAGGCCAGAGTGAAGCAGCAGAGTTGGTGGGAAGTGGTCAGACCCCGGTGCATGCTGATTATTTTGAAGGCAGTGCTGGTCAAATGTGTTTGTAGATGGATAAGGAGTCCTAGAGAAGGGCCAAGAACAACAACTTGGTTTTGATCTGAGCAAACTGAAGAAACAAAAATCAAATCACCATTAACTGAGATGGCTCTCCTCCATATGATTTCAGATCCTTCACCATCCATATTTTACAAGGGAAAAAAGTAAGATTTTGAGAGCTTAAATAATCTGCTGAAGGTCTCTCAGATAGTAAGTGATGTAGTGAGTTCTTAACTATCGTATACCGTTGCCTACTGAGCCAGGAACATTCCTACATGGGATTACTTGTCAGCACTCTTTGCTAGAAGCCACTGGCAGATGCCTGGGCTGCTTCCCAGGCTGCTCAATGGTAGGGACAGGGGTGCAGAGGGGAGGTCCATCCCCACACTAACACGTGTAGACCCACACGCTCGCTGCCTATGCCACCCACTCTGATCCTGGGACTCTGGCCAGGGTTTGGGGCTGGATGTGAGTCATGCTGAAGTGGAAGCTCCGAACATCCACCCAGCACTCCAGGGAGAAGGCAGAGGTCAGGGGAACCCTGTCCCCTACATGCCACCACGCTGCCTGCTTCCAGCTGGCACATGTTAGTGCCACTCTTGGAATTCACTGGCAGGGCCAG